>OX451218.1:110212686-110293779 GCA_949628195.1 Phasia obesa
TTTGTATATACATAGCGTCATCCCTGGCAAGTGGATGGTTCCAGCCGTCAGCACTTGAGCTCGTGTCAAATTTTGGATCAAGCGACCTTGCCGTTTAGAATTGGCTGAATTATTTCCGAAATATTTTGGTTCTACCCCACCGCCGTATCTAATGTTTAACAATAGACGATAACAATAAACTTCAACTATAATGATAACAACCTTTTGTTGATTAGAAGTTTTCTTTAGTTTTACATATTTTGACGCATTAATTTAAAAAAAAATTATTCTTTTAAAATTTCTCTTCAATTAAAACGGCAGTTTCATTCTTGTCCTGACCACGTCGACATTCTGAAATTATATAAAAAAAAAAATTGTATATATATATATATATATATATATATATATATATATATATATATATATATATATATATATATATATATATATCTGTGTTTTTAAAAAGTATGTAATGAAATCAGATAAATAATTAAATATTTAAATATCAAGATAAATAAATAAGAATTTAGTTTCCACTAATAAATATATGTCCTTTATATCGTTTTTAATTCCGTTTACTATATTTTTTATGTCATCAGTGTATGTATATGAAGTATTTCTGTGTTAATTAAAATTTACTTACGATCCTTTGTCATCCAACCGACATGCAAATTTTTATCCAAATTATCTTCTCCAATCCAAGTGTGCAACGGTTCATAGTATTCCAAGATAGGAATGGCTGATAGTTTTGATAATTTTTGAATGGTAAGATTTTTAATAAGCTCACGCCAAGGTCTTGTAGAACCAGCTTCCATTAATTCTCTAAAAGAGCCAGAAATTTTTTGTTAATAAATCAAAATAGTTAGAAGTTAAAGATTTACTCACTTGAGTATAACACCAGAATGTTGGCTGCTATCAAAATCACAATTGTGTAGCATTCTGTAGGCATTGTTTCTCTGATAATCGCCAATTCTTAAACAGACATCCCTAAAGATTTGATAGCCCAAAAATTCACCAAATAGTTTTCTTGAAAAGTAGCGATTATTTAAAAATATCTGGTAAAAGGAAAAGCTTTAATTTTACTTAGTGCTTCTAAATTGATCCACAAGTCCTTCATAAAACTTATAAGGCATATCATAAGCATCTGAGTTGGTTAATTCCGGTCTCTGGAGACCCATGTACTTTTCCATAAGATTCCAATAGTGACAATTGTAGTTGGCTGGTGTAACTTTTTTGTCTAAAATATCCACCCATAACTTTTCATGCACAAAGTATGTGGGTATGGACAGCACAGTATGAACGGCCTTAAAGAGTAAAAGTAATAAAGAGCACAGATTTATTTACAAAAAAAAATGTGAGAGTTAAAAGAAATTTGATGCTATAAACACAACTGAGACGAACGATGAGTTTTTCGTTTCGAATGTTCAGCGTAAAGGCCAGTACGCAGCTCGCCTGAATTTCAGTTTCCTATAAGAAGTATGTGTAAAAAAAACAGCCTGAAATTCAGGTTTGAAAATTTTCAGCCAACTTTCCGTTTGGCAGTACGCAGCTAAAAAGAAAACTAAACGGAATTTTTGACTATTACAGGGATGTTCTCACAAAAGGTGTAGACTTTTTTCTTCAGCTGCAACAAAAATTAATGTTCAGGCAATTGTTTGGTAACGGAATTTATGACATTTCACATTTATTTTATTTTTTGTTCATTTCTGTGTTGTTGTGTATGTTATTGTGTACAATAAACTATAAAATTTAAAATACACAACGACATGATTTTTATTTCTACAAACGACCACATGATGAATTTTATTTTTGTAGAGATAAAGGCAAAAAAATCAAAACTGAAATTCCGTAGAGCTGCGTACTGGGCTTAAGACAGAAAAAATATTTGTGTATTTGAACATAAACACAATCAGTGCGAAATACGTCTTGCGTAATAAACTCTGCGACAACCGTCTACCAAATTCAATAGGAAAGCCTGTTTTGCTTTCTATTTTTTTAATACTTTTAATAAAAAAATTACTTTTTACTTTAAGAATAGTTTTTTCTGTTTTAAAGCCTGTAATTTAAAATTTTCATAAACTTATGCAAATATCGCCGAGGAGTAAGCATTGAAGGAAGTGTTCCATTCAAAGTTATCAGGAACTATAAGAGATGGGAGATATCCATCCTTTCTGATAGTCAAGCTTCCATCAAGGCACTTAGCTCATATGAGTATGCCTTCAATCTAGCTTGGGAGTGCCCTATAAGACTGAAACAGTTAAATAGCAACAAAAGGGTTCTCCTATGCTGCAACATGTTGGTATAGTAGGTAATAAAAAAAGGCCAGGGCAGTCGTTGGAATTGCCAATAGAAGTGAAAACTAAGTAATTTGAGAATACTTATTTATATTTAAATTATTATTTTAGGGAACTATGCGAATTACGCGAGTTTAATCATTTTTCTCCAACTAAAACATGCAGACCTTTGAATAGAAACCAATGTTAGATGACGATGATGCGAGTTCAATAATTTTTCTTCAACCAAAACGTGCATACCTTTCAATAGAAACAAATGTTAGATGACGATGGTGACGATGATGCGAGTTCCATAATTTTTCTTCAAACAAAAAAGTGCTCAACGTGCCTAAAGAAGTTTTCACTTCAAAAAGCATACAGGCTAGCCGGAAGGGGAGAAAGTACTCCCATGGTCGGAGTACTTTTTGTGAACTTGGATTAAAAAGAATCCAAGAGGAAATCGATAGACACTAGGAATAACCACTGAGTTAACCTACCTGGATTACGACATGCGAAGCTTGAAATTGGAATATTTATCCAAAATCGCTTTAAAACTCTCATGACTACCTGAAAATAACCTAAGAATACTCACTGGCATCCTCACAGGCCATTGCAGGTTGCGGAAATACTTAAATAGGCTAGGCATTAATGGAAGATTTTGTGATTACGGCGAGGAAGCTCTAGAACATATTCTGCAGGCTTGTAATGGTTTATGTCACAACAGATTCAAACAGTTGGGCAGATACAGATCTGCCAACATTAAAACTAACTTTAAATTGCAGATTCTTTAGGATAGCTAGGACCTGGTCTAAAGTTGCTTCGGCAATTTGCAGGGAACACATTAGATATTCTTAGGAGCAGTGGCGAGTTTTTTACTCTCTCTTATTATTGTTCAATTCCATCGTTGAGGTAACCAATATTTAGGTTTATACTAGCTGTGCCCGCCACTTCGTCAGCGTTCTTGAAATATTTTATTCGTTTTTGATTTGAAAGGAATCCACACCAAAGACTTTACTATACTTTTTAAGTGCTTCTGTTATGGTTTAATCGTTAATTTATATAAAGGTTCATCCCTACCAAACATATGCCGCTTTAAAGTATGCATGGTAAGGTTTAAGTATAAACTTTATATAAAGGGTCTTATCAGTACTGAAATAACTGCGTTTTTTTTTTCTCCACTTTCTCTTGGAAATAAAATCTTTTTGAGGAAAAATGTATCTCCTATATTTCAGGATAAGGATACTAAGGTACCTCCTTACAATTCATCCAGTAGTTTTTACGTATTGCGAACACAAAGAGAAAGATAGGCAGATAGAGACAGGCGGAGAGACAGATAGACTGGCAGACAGACAGACAGCAAATGAGTTACTGTTTATTTATATGTATAGATAATACGGTACCCAAAGAATATCAAAAAGTCCCGAGTAATAGAGATACTTGGCAAAATATGGACACTTCTTCCAAGATATCTCGTCATGATGCTGATTTAGACCTAACATAACAATTTTCTTAACGTTGAGATCGTCGTTAGTCCTGGTTGTGTTCATACGATTTAACTGATAAGAATTTTGTTTTAGAAGTCACTGAAAATATAACTTTTGTGGCTTGTTTTAAAAAATCCACAAAATAATAATTGACATATATAGTACGACGGTATAGTGCAACTTAAATATTTATAAATAAAAAATATAAAATTTTAAAAATTACTTTTTAAAACGGAAAAGAGCCTCTAGTTTGTGATAACAGATTATTTTGGCTCACCAATTGATTTTTTCATAGGAAACTCAACTAATCTTTAATGCACTTTGAACTAACTACTTTGCAGCCAGACGTAGTTGATATTTTTATTCAAAATAACTGACTTTCTTAACATTGTGATGTCCTAAAATTTGTTTTTTCTTCATTAAAAATATCAACAGATTAAATGCTAAATGGTCAGTAAGATATTTGCTACCAAATAACATTAAGGTATAATCATAATTTAAAAACAAAAAAGAACGCAAGAGAAAATAGAGAAAAAGTAGTGAAAGTGCAAACTTAGCAGCATCTTTTATTTTTGAAATGGAAATATTTTAATCAGCATTTACATAAATTTACAATAATTTTAAAATTTTATATAAATTTTAAATTTTTATATAAAGCCTATATACTTAAAATAATACAGGGAAGTAAATAAATAAACCATATCTGAAGCACTATAACCCCCATTATTATAACTTACTTTAGCTAAAGTTAGGATTTTGTTGGAGCGATAAATAGTTGTTCGTTATTAAAAGTAAGCTAAAAACCTCTTTTAACTATCTCGTACTATAAGGACAAGTTATAGCAATGAGCATTATCCTCATTATTATAGCGAAAAACTACTTATCGCTCCAACAAAATCCTAACTTTGGCTAAAGGCAAGTTATAATAATGGGCCTAAAAGTAAGAGTCTTAAAACTTGGTGTGGATTACTTTCAAAACAAAATCTAATAAAGCCCAAAGGACCAGAGAGACAAAAAATTAAAGCATTTTCTCTCATTTAGTAGACATAAAGTTTTTAACTGTGTTGAGCAAAGGTTTTATTTTAAAGCCTGATCAAATAAGCGTTATTTTGGAAAAAATTAAGCTGCACATCGGTACGCCTCAAAAGTTATGTGCGAATAAGTAACAGCCTCATGCGCTCAGTTTACCCACAAAAAGCACTTTGTGGTTTCTGCTAACACTTGTTGTCATTGTTTTATGTATTATATAATAAATATGCAAGTCTATAGATTTGTTACTCGTGACTCATGCTTAAGTCAGGCCTGAATCACGCCTGGAAAACGTTATTATTATTATAATATATATTATGAACTTATTATTACATGTAAGTACAATGGGTATTGTAAATGTTTGTGATTCTTATTAGGTATTCAAATCAATATTATTTGTTGTATTATTAAATTTAGTTGAGCAAAGCAAATATATTTTGTAAGCTGGTACCGGTCTCCCTTTCTTATACCGCAAAGATTTTGTTGACACATGTAGTTTGCACTACATTAACTCTAGTGTGCCTTGCTGCTTTACTTCTGTAGATACAGGAAAATTATTAATTTTTTATATGGGGGTACTCATTTCCCCGTCGTATACCTCCAAGATTTTGTTCAAACATGCAATTTGTTCTAAGAACTACTCGCATTTAATTTAGTGCGTCTCGCTGTTGTAGTTCTGTAGATAAAAGAGTATTATTAGTTTTTTTGTATTGGGGGTACTCGTTTCCCCCCTGTTATACAACCACTTTGTTAACATGCACTTCTGTTTTACATGCAGTTTGTTCTAAAAGCTACTCACATAAAACTGTGTGTACCTCACTATTGTAGTTGTGGAGATATTAATTAATTTGCGAGAAAAAGGCTTTTGGCTACTCTATGCGATGTGGCCGGTACAGCTAGTATGTAATATAAACCGGACCTTGTTAAAAAGTAAAGTCTGTGATCTCGAATATAAGTTTTTGAAGAAACTAAAGATCATATTTTTTAATTCTATATATTAAACAGACATATTTTTGTTTCTCTTTTAAAAGTAATCGAAGTGTTCCTTATACCTTCTTTATCTATAAAATAAATTTCAGAATAATATTTTTTCTCCACACATACAATATAGCATACAGCTGTTGATAACTTCAACAGCATTTTACCAAGTTTGATTTTTTTTCATATGACTATGTAGCATTAAAGCAGCCATACGATTTGAAGCAAATGCAAATACACATTCCCTATGCCTTTACCATTTTAATCATCATATAAATATTTTTCATAGACTACTAAAGCAAACACTTACGTGTGTTTACGTTAATATGTTTTCAAGGTATGTGAGGATGTGTAAATATTTGCTTAAATTTAACAGTTTAAACTTGTTTAATTAACTTTAATATATTTTTAAGTAGACATCAAAGACATGTTTGCACTGTTACATTATAAAAAGGAAAATATTTCGCAAAAGTTTACGTAGTTGTGCATAAAGAGTAAGTGAATGCAGCTTTTAAATTTCACACTGAAATTAAATTGCAAAAAAAAAAAACTATTTATGCATTTGAAATTATATAACAAATTTGCATAAATCCGTATAGTTTTGAAAGTGACAATCAAACAAAAGAAGATTCAACTCAAAATCTTTCCTACGTGCAAAATTATGAGTCGCAAAAAATTTTCAACATTAAGGTAAAGGAAATCCCACAATCTTAAAACAAAGACCAAAAATCCCAAAATTGGAATTTTTTCGTCTCTTGCACTAGAGCTCATAAAATACCTTCAGCAATAATTGGGAGTATAGCTTTATTGCAGCAGTCTTCTTTTTCCGATCCAGCTTTGGCATTTCATAACATATAGGCTAAATTTAAAATATCGATATGATGGATCTCCATCTTCTACAGGGTGGCGCAAAAATAACCTTCCGATGTTTTTTGGCTGTAATTTAAAAAAACATGAAAAACTTTGATTCTTCTTCTGGATTATTTTTATTTGGTCTTTTAATTTTTTTTACATCAAGTCGAGAATATGATGTCATGTAAATGGCCGCCGCCACAGTTGATTGTCATTTGAGCCCTTTTTATGGCATTTTCCATCACTTTGGCCAAAACTTCCGGCGATAGGTCCTCACATTCTTGACGGATATTGTCTTTAAGAGCTGCAAGAGTCTGAGGCTTGTTGACATAAACCCGTGACTTCAAAAAGCCCCACAAAAAGACGTCTGCCGCGGTCAAATCAGGCGATCTTGCTGGCCAGTGCAAATCGCCAAAACGGGAGATTAGGTGCCCGAGAAATGCATCCTTCAGCATATCGGTTGTGGCACGTGCAGTGTGTGCCGTTGTACCGTCCTGTTGGAACCACATGAAGTTGCGGCAAAAAAACTCGTTAATCATTTCTCTGAAGCGCTCACCATTCACAGTAACCGTTTGGCCCGCGACGTATTCGAAGAAAAAAGGTCCGATGACTCCTCCAGCGAAAACAGCACACCATACAGTGACTTTGAGCGGGTGTAATGGCTCTTCGTGGGTTACACGCGGATTTACAGTGCCCCAGAAGCGTAAATTTTTCTTATTTACGTACCCGCTAAGATGGAAATGGGCCTCATCACTCATGATTATTTTTGATGAAAAATCATCTTCCTCTTGGTGGTGATTAAGGATGGCTTGAGCGTATGTTAGACGCGATTACTTTAGCGCCACCCAGTACAAAGGTTTTAATTTTCATACATTTATTAAGAATTTTTTTTTTATTAAAAAAAAATGTATGGCAATTTTTAGGCCAAAATACACAAAAATCATTTTGGAATTTTTTAATTGAAAATCGTTTAGTTTTTAACTCAGAAAATATATAACCTTGAAATTTTACCCCAATATTTATTTTATGCTTATAACTCGTTCATTTTATAACATAATTTATAGATTAAAATATCACTATGTAGGTATTAACTAGACCTTCCGGAAAATCGCCGGAAGGTCGACCTATACCCTTGCACAGGAAGTAGGCTCACCAGACTTCAGACTCGAATAGCTGTACTGCAGAGCCGCAGTACAGCTATTCGAGGAAGACTAGAAACAAGGACGGTCTCATTGATTTTAAGCGATAGCGCCAATGACGCTCGTACGTTATTCCTCAATCCAGAGCCACTTTACGACAAGGGTTTGGGATTTCCCAGACTTTTTCATTTCCCGGAAAACGGGAAAATTCATACTTTTCATAAAACATAAAAAAGAACGCAAATAACGACTAAGTATTAACAGTTTTTAAAACTTAAAAACAATTCAGGTGACAAAAATAACAATATATGTATATGGGTTTTTCCATGTCAAATCAACCAAAAAAATGGTGTACTCACATACCACATTTAAAAACATATGTAAATTTTAAAAAAATCAAAAGACACTATCTCAAAGATTTATATAAAACTTTTTTTTAAATATAAGATGATGATTGATATCAAATTAAAGCGGATGAAATCCCCTTTAAAATAAGCTATTATTCAACTTCCTAGGACTTATAGAAATGGAATTAGAATATATTTAATCCTCGAGCGTATATGTAAAAAAGCGATATTTTCCGACATTTATAGCTGTATAGCTAAAAAACTATAAGAGATTAAATTTTTTTTAAATTATATTTGGATTCAGAGAGTCAAGAAATATAAATAAAAAAAGTTTTAATAAGATCTGAAGTAGTCATTTTGAGTGCCTTGTTGATTTGACGTGGAATTACCCATAACAAATATTTATAAATACTGAAAAAGTATTTAAAAAATTATTTTTTTTACAAGGCATGATTTTAGAACTGTTAGTGCGTTTAACAAATTTGTTGCGAAAGTCTCTCCTTAAAATTTGGTTCCATTAAGTTAACAACACAACTGCTAGTTGACGGTTCTACAGATTCGAGTAACTTGAATAATCTGTTGAACAATTGTGCTAAATAAAGTTTTATGACATTTTTTGGCACATTAGCAATTTTATCACATTTTAAATACTTAAATATCGCAAAGGTTCGTTCATTTATTTTTCTTTTCAACCATCGTTTTAGAAAGAGTCGAATTAATAGCCGAAAGCTGTTCGTAGAGGGTCTGAATAATAACATCCACTATTAACTTGAGCCCCTGCGGCTCAAGGCCTCTACTGCAACTTAAATGGAATTCAAAACGGCCACTAAATTTTCTAAAATCTAAACATATTCTTCAACCCACAACTCTGCGCAATTGAAATTTATCAGAGTTTTTTAAATGCGTTCTTCGATTTAAGAAACGAATGAATCATTTCAACCCTACTCATCTTGTTTTTATATCATGAATTAAACGCGACTCTTTGCCATATTCTTGTTTCTTATATTTCTCGTGACAGGACTTTTTTTAAAATAGTTTTACACTTTGTCTTGCACGACTTACCTAAAGCATATTTGTAAGTTTCTAGAAATATTAAAATTTTAAAAATATGCTTGTTCAAATCAAATTTTTTTGTTTGATTGCAAAAGAAATGCTTATTTAAAAATAAGAACCACTGAATTTTCTATAAAGTGCTCATGATTTTAAATTTCCCGTTTTCCGGGAAATTTTTTATAGCTTTTCCCGGGCGGGAATTCCCGTTTCCCAACCCCTATTTACGAATGATCTTATTGAAAAAAAATTTTAAAAAAAATGTCTCAGACATATATTTTTTATTTTATTTTTTTTTTTTTGTAAGAAAAAAATTTTTAATATCAATTTAATTGTCTTTATTAATGAAATGCTTTCATAGCATTAATGTTTATATAAAATTTTAGCCATATAGTCACCGCGACTATCGCGAGAGTGGCGCAACCTAACTAACTGTTACACAAACCTTCGCAGTATGTCAGGTTGTATTTCGGCAATAAATATTAGGAGCACCATATTCTCGATTTTTTAGTCTAATTGAAACATTATTCTTAAAATAAATTTAAACAATTTGCAAAATTTGCAGTCTATTCATGATAAATTCCCAAGCGAAACTAACCCCAAAATAACCAAGAGCTATCACCTTAGCTGTCATAGAGAACAGTGGAGTAATTTAAATTTCACCGTCTCTAAAAAAAAAAAACAACGATAATTTGTGTTACATTTTCTGTCTAAACTTGCAAACATAGAATTCCTTGATGATCTCTTAAAATAACAATGGGGAATGGTTATACAAAACTCATATAGTGTGGTTTCAATAATGGTTTCGTTGTTTTATTGATTTTACATTTTGGTAAGTTTAGGGTTAAATTTATTCTGTATTTTTCTCTCTAACAAAAACTAAAACGCCAACGGTCTTTAAGATTCGATGCTTTAGAGGTTTTCAAAATATTATCCATATACATATATAAGATTATTACCCAAGAATTAAACCATACTACAGCAATTAATAGTTAATTGTAAAATTTGTAGTTTTTACTTTACATCTTTACCACAAAACCAACAAATATTATCAAAAACAGAATTATTTCAATGGCTATGTTGACCATTGTTAGTTAGTAGTTAGTGAGGTTGCCTTATGTTTTTTTCCAGTTTTGTTGCACAACCTCACGAGCACTTTTCAATACTTACATATACTCGTACTTGCATACAAACACAATCATACCTGCAGCATAAACTTAATTTGACCACATTTTAAAACAGAACCATGACATTTAGGGTCAAGTTATTGTTTGCAGATATTTCTTCTTGTTTGCATGTGTATATGTGAATTACGCTTATTTAAAACGGCTCTGCATCTTAATGTGTATGTGAGAGTTTTTGTTTAACCCAACTACAAACGTTACTTACTTCGAACATGCCATGTATTTTTCGAATTGAATTGAATGTTGCATGTGTTGTTTTCGTGTTTTCTCTTGATATTTTAGAATGTGTGTTTCGTATAAGTAAATTGTATTCGTATATATTAATTTATGTGCAACAGTGTTTGTATTAAAATACGGTGTGTGTGTGTGTGTGTGTTGCAAGCATATTTGCTTAAAAGCATGTGGATGTAAAGAAATGGTCTTGCGTTTATTAAGAGCCTGTTTAATATTGCAAAAGGTTAGTCGTAGTTAGTTAGTGGACTGTCCTGTGACCAAGAACTAAAAATGTTGATATTTGTAATGTTTTCACTTATTTGAGGTGGCCAAAGGAAGCTAAAGTTTAATTTAAAATAAATTTGCTCAGGCTAAAATAATAAATTTTAATTTCAAAATGTTCATGATTAATTTTATGTTTAGAAGTACAAAGAAAAATCGTCGAGTATTTTAAAATGTACATTAGAGTTTGTAGTTTTACATTTTTTATTTATTAAAATAAGTTTATATTACATTAAACGTTTTTCCTCTTTAAAACCTAAGAGAATTTATTTATGGAATCAAAAGTTTCATTGCGAACAAATTGCAATATATCAATCGATGTAATGTAGGAGAATTTGAAGGCAGATCGCTAACGTTATGGGTCTCCTTTCGATCACAAAATCGAACTAAACTTGTACGACTAATTTCAAAGAATTTTTATATAAACCACGTTATTAACACAAACCTTAAGCAAATGAAAACAAGGCTTCAAATATTTTTATTTCGTTTAACTTTGTTTTTAAAGTGAACAAAGCTCTCTTGTCGTTGTAAAATTTTAAAGATTCCGTAGATATGTACTTTTAAGTAAATTTTGAAGTGAAGAAAAATAAATTTTTTTTCAGTTTTGTATCACAGATCATTATAGGACATGGTGAATACAAAAAATGTGAAGAGCTTGCTCTACATCATCGATTATACAGTGCGGACAACTGCTTAAAGGTCCCGCATTACAAGAAATATTTTTTAATGGTTGTTCAAGTAAAAAAAAAAATAATTGATTAATAAAGCCTCAATTACAAATAAATTCGGATTATTTAGTATAACAAAATTATTTACCCAAAGTCAATGATCCAATTTATATACTCGTTTTATTTTACTTACTGCTATATCTTATACGAAATCCTACTTAAACCTATTTGAATCATTAAATTTGATTTGGTTAACTTTAGTATAAATTTTTTTATATTTTTTCACAGCGATTGCTAGGCATTACGCATCTATACCTTGAAAAAAAGTGATTAGTTAGCTCTAAAAGAGTTTCCTACACAACCCAGTGTGCATTGGCCGATAAGCCCAAAGGCATTGTCAAAAGTTTTCAATAGTTTTCATTAAGCCTTACAGTCTTTTATGCAATAGCTTTTTTACTGATAGTTCAGTGCAGGATCAGGTTAATACTCAGCTGAGCCCAACCTGCCCTGTACTCTTAGTTTTGGGATTGCCACATATGTTCGATAACCTACTAAAAAGGATGGTACATGGAAGAAAAGTTCGCATTGCACTTGACAACCATCGGCTATAAAGCTCATGAGGAAAGTAAACGTGTGCTCTAATATAGTACTGGAATGTGTTTTAAAACTTAATAGGTGTGGTTTAGTTAATGAGGTAACGTTAATGTGGGTTAAAGAACACATAGGCATAGCTGGGAAGGAAGCAGGAGACCAACTAGCAAAAAGGCGATCTGCTGTGAGTTTCTGTAGATCAGAATCCATATTAGCACTACTAACGAAGGTAATACAGTTGATAAACTCAATAAACCTGGAAAGGTAAAAGCAGGCTACTACAGTAGACGCTCTAATGGTGGTCATATATAATAGGATAACTACGTTAGTAACAGGTCATGGAAAATTCAAGTATCATCTAACCAACATAAAATCGAAAAGAAGAATAAAGTCAAGTGCAAAGGGTGGTGGTAGCTCGTGACTTAATGAAAGTAAGGTTGCCGTAAATTACAAATCGGAAGCCTATAATCATTGTGGACGGAAGGGGAGGTAGAAAATGATCCATTAAGAAAGTGCTCTGCTTTAAATTCTCTTTAGGTGAATAACAATAGCAGAGCTGCTCCAAATACAAAAAGTAATGCAATTATTACATTGCCCGCGTAAGTTACCAAGAAATCAATTTTAACCAAATTTTCTTTTTACTAATCGATCAGTTTTAACCACTGCTACATATAAAAGCTGGTTACCTAACTATGAATAATACAAAGCCAATCGCAGTTCTACATACAATTTTATTTTTATGTGTGTATGAGAGAAAACATAAACGGACCGACCCATTCAACCACAATAATAGATTTAACTAAAATTTATTTTTGTACATAAATTTTTCCAAGTTTTTTTACACTTTACCACAGTTGAGTTAATCAATCCATTTTCAGTTTCTTCAGTATTCTTTTGCTATCGAATAAAACGTATATATTCTAAATTCTTAAATAAACGTTGCTCGTATCTCTGTTGAATATTACAAGCAGTTCAATAAGGTTTGTTAGGACTTCACATAACTAATAGGTCATTGGCGATCACGTTTCGCTGCAATAATAATTAATTGTGTGTATATCACAACTAATTACTCAAATTATATCATATTGTAGATTGTAAGTTTTATATAAAATAGCATTTAAATACAACAAAAAGAATGTTTTATTAAAATACAAATTTATTTATACATTTCAATGATAAAAATTATGCAATATAAACAAAATAATAAAAACTCAAGAAGAAAATTGAATATAAATTAGAAAAACAAAAGCTACTGTGTGCAAATAATTGTTGAAGTGCGTTTTTGCCTGCTATATGTTCTGGTCTTTTTTTGCTTTTTATTTTTATGTGGGTACGAGAATGAGTGTTGTTAACTACTTTGAAAGCAAAACAAAATTTGGACAGTTTAAATACATTATTTATGGTACATTCAATGAAAAGTTAAATATTTTTGGAGGGTCGGAACCCGATTCACATAGATAATTGCCAGAAATTCAAATTTGTTAAAAGTTTTTAAGTTCTACTATACTCATGTATACGTATACTAAACGAGCAGAATTGCATGCTGTGCACGAAAATACTTAACAAAAAAAGACATGACAAAACACTGAGTTCTACTGATCTTCCACTGGTTCAATTTAGGTGAAAATCCATGATTTTAACATTGGCTTATCAATGGAGATCATAGGTTAAAATTTAAATAAACGGGCTGTCATTTAAATGAGTGCTTAAGACTTATACAAGTTCGATGATTCGAATGAGTTCTTAATTTAATTAAAAGGATCGTCATTTAATAAGAGCCTACTAAAAATGAAAATTCGGTATTTCTTTTACAGTTTTCATCAATGCCTAGCATTGGTTTTTAATGCCTTCTTATAAATGAATTAAAATAAACGAAAAAATAATTTAAAAAAATATTATTATATAAAATAAAACATAAATATAGCATTAGACCCTTCCTTGCCATTTTCATCACAAACTTCAAATGATCAATTAACAAAAAATGACTTGTATAGGAAAATAATGGCATACATAAAATCTCCAAAAACGAGAAGATGATTTGTGATCATCATAAGCTTTTGGCTTTTACTTGGGAAGTGATGAGACAAATTACCACCTACATTCCTCACATTTATGCTTACAGTAGAAATAACAGTTGCACACTCACAGATGCCTCTTGTTTTAGCAGTGTTTTTGAGGGTCAACTTTCTCTGCTACTCATGTTTAATCCCCCCCCCTAAGTCTATGACGCCGTTTTAGTTATCACCGATCTTATTGCATGAAGCGACATGTATGTAAGATACTATTAACAACATTTCGTTCGACCAAATTACCAAAATAATATCAAAGAATGTTAGAAAATCTATTTAAATTCGAAATTACACTACGATGGTAATTGCTAAATAATTGAGAAATCACCACTACATTGATTAACAAATAAAAAAGCTACACCGCAGTATTCAAACTGCAATTAATTTACTAGTAGTGCCCGCCAAGTCGTAAGCATCCTGGCAATATTTAGCACGATTGAATTGCATTGAAAGTAATCGACATCAAAATTTAAGACTCTTGCTTTTAAAGTGCTTCAGATATGGTTTATGTATTTACTTTCTATAGAGCAACACATCCCTGGGTAATTGCTCAGGAATATAGGCTTTATATATAAAATTCTTAAATTATTGTAAAAAAAATAATGTTTTGTAAATATTGTATAAAATTTACCGCTGACAAAAATAAAAGGTGCTGCCAAGTTTGCAGTAAAAATGCATACTTTCACTACTTTTTCTCTTGGAAATGAGATATTTTTGTAGAAGTATCCTATATTTTAACCGAGATACTAAGGTAGCTGCTCACAAAATTTTATTATAATTATTTAAATACAGTAGTTTTAACGTCATGCGAATACATACAGACAGACGGACAGCCAGACAAAAATTCCAAAAATTAGTGTTTCGTATTCCACTTGGAATAATATCTGTACCAGCAGCCAAATTTTTAAAAAAATATTTCATGTACAGAAATGGTCAGGTTACAGTTTTACTCTATGTATAGATTCTGTATGTATTGATAAGTATTAAAACGTTTAATTTTCTCCAAAAAAAAAACGAAGGAAAGTTAAACATGATTTTCAAAATAGGGTTAAGTTTAATACCTGCTTTTAAAAAAATTGTTTCAGTGATAATGTGATTTTATATAATTGTTAAGGATATTTAACATGCCATTTCTGCATCCTGACTTGTCTTCATCTACAAACATACCTTGTTAACCATAACAACACATTAGACAAATTTATACAAACTATTTCGCAACAAAGCATGTGTTTACTATGTGTTTATTTGAATTCAAAAACAAAACTTTATCTTTTAACAATTTTGTAAAAACAGGGAGAGACAAACAAAGGAAATAAAATTTATTATTTTTAACAACATTTTGTGGTAACAAATAAATGCAATTATTAAACAAAAAACACAATAAAATGTAACAAAAACAAATATAACTGCTCTGTTTTTCAAAACTTTCCAAATGTCAGACATTAATTAAGTGAATGAAAACGATGAAAGTTGAGTGCAACATACAAACTTAAGCAAATTAAAGAAACATTTAATTTAACAACAACTACAGCAATTAAGTGTAACTAAATAAATTTTAAATAATAACTTTGGTTCTCTTTTTTTCGTTTTGTTACAGCAATAATCTGCCAACGGAAAAGTTAATTTAAACTGTATTTGTGGAGTTGCTGGCTGTTTTAAAAATAGCAGCAGTTCAACCAAACAACAATCAAACAATAATAATAATAATAATTTCAACAAAAACAAGACATGCTCTTAAAAATAACAACAACAACAAGATGATAACTATACAACAACAAAAACCAATTAGCAAACAGCAGCAGAAACTAAAATATCATCAGCAATATCAACATCATTATCATCCACAGAAGCTACATCTGGCTAATCATCACCAGCAATATCCCAAATATCACCGGAAACAGCAAGGACAGTTTCGATATTTTGGTAGCAAAGAAATTGTTTTAATTTTTAAACAAATTTTACATTCGTACACAAACATTTTGAGATGGAATTTACTGACGATATTTTTATTATGCAATTGTATAGGTGAGGAAACTTTTTTTCTATCTCTTGTTTTTGTAATTTGCTAATATTTTTTATATGCAAATATGTGTGTGCTTTTACGTAAACTTAATAATTATAATTTTTAATAAAAAATATTTTGTTGCTAAATTTCTGTTTTTAGTTTTAAATATAATTTTGCAATAATTAAATTTTTTATTTAGTGTAGCGTTGTAGCAAAAAAAATATAATTTTGCATTTAACTAAGAAAGTTAAGTTTTGAAAAAGACATTTAATTCGTTAAACCATAAAAACTAAAATCAAAAACAGAAACAGAAACAGAAGCGAAACTGAAAGCAAAAACTGAAACTGAAAAAAAAAAAACAAAAAATATTAGAAAAACTACATATATCAGAATTGTTTAAATTTATTCAACTAAAAGTGTGGATTAATAAACATTATACAAGAGAATATTGAATTAAAAAAAGCTTAATAATATATTATATAGAAAAAAATTCTTATACAGGAAACTATTGTTTTGGATTTCTTTGTGAACCCAATTTAATCGCGGGAGCCTTCCCAAAGAATAATATAGACAATACTAAAAACAACACTATTGATTACTTCCTTCTGTTAAGATTTTAAGTAAAGTGCTGTTTACACCATTAGTGCTGCTATGATCCAAATCCTTTATAGTTCCCTAAATAATGGAATTAATTCTGCTGTAAATTTCACGTTTCACAATTTCATCCTGACTTTGTTATTCAAGTGATACGATTATTACTGAAGTCCAATATATTGACTTATCCATTCCTATCGTGAATAAGAAGTGAAATTGTTGTTCCCTTGATTGAACAGCTCTTTAAACTAAAGTAAGCTTTACAAGCACATTGAATGTAAACAAAAATAATAACCTGATGAAATTAAATTAAAATTTATTAAGTAAAATTCCTATATTCGGCCGTGCTGAATTTTACATACCGTTCACCACGGTGATTACCGTTCTATAACCGCCCCCCACATAGGCAACATTGCATTCAATAGTCAGATCAAAGCAAATAAAGGATTAAAACTTTAAAAAGCGAACCCTATATTGACACGCTACCCTTGCTGCTGTGTTTCATTGGTCTTTATGAGTGACCATAATCGAAGCAAAAAAAGCCCTACTACTAGAGGGGATGTTCTAACCACCCCACACGCCAGCTTCTGTTGGTCCGCGCTGAAATCATTGGTACTAAAACGGTCAGACCTACGTAAAAAAAATAAAAACGACAAAACCGAAGAAAACGAGCTCAATATTTACCACAAAGAACCACCTCCCACCAAAAAAGGCTCATCGCCCACTCCATGGACTCCGTCGAACCGTACTGCAAACCATATCGTCTTGAATGGTCAGAATAAAAAAAAATTGCCCATATTGCCCCACCACAAGGAGCCCATTGATCGCTCCTGATTCCCAGTGGCCATCCTGTGGGTCTATTGGCCACCTCTTTATTTGTTGCTTTCAATAAAAGTATTTAATACAAATCAAAGCAGAACCTAAAAACAAACACAAAATCGCTAGTCCGAGGGGGCTATATTTACTAACAAATCAAGCTAATCATTACAACCGACAAAAATAAAAACATGATGTAGGCATTTAAACCGGATTGATCACTTGAAAAAGCTATCCGCGATGGGCGCCTAAATCAAGACAATACACAGATGAACATATATGAAGATACTTTATCAAAATGGACTACGAACTGCTGCTTATCCAACCAACACATTCTTCGCATTGAGCCCCTTGCGACTATCTCTTGTTTTCCAATTTGAAGAAATTACTGAAGGAGAAGAGTTTTGAGTTAAGCAAGGCACTACGGATACAAGCACCTATTGTGAAAGCTTTAGGAATTCTTATTATTTCAAAGGAATAAAAAACTAAAAAGACATTGAACTAAATGTATAAAACAAACGAGATCGGATTGAGAAATAAATTGCAACTTTACAGTGTTACTTACTTAAAACTTAATCTATTTTAATTATATCAGGTTGCCAAGTCCTTATCGTTAGAAATAAAAATCGAATGACCTCGTAAAGAAAATTTCTATTTTCTTCGTTTCATTTTTTTTTTTTTTTTTTTTTCTTTGAAAACCACAACTTTCGAACCACAATTTAAATGCAATTAAAAGGCTACTACTTGCAGACTTCGAAATTGTGGGTAACATTTCAATATTTTATCTATTTAATTAATTAACGTTAAAATTAAAAGTGATAATCTAATTTAAGTTATAGTATATTGTGTATAGTAAATATAGTAACTTAACACGTGGTATTAAAACCAAATAGAGTTCTTGGTACGAGTCGAACCTATTACCACTAGACACATAAAATAGTACAATACCTACTAGTTTACCGTTGCACTCTGGTACGAATTATATATTTCTGCTTACCGATTTAAAAGTTACATCTCTCATTTGAAAGTAAATACCAGTTGTAACGACGTGTTTTCACTGTACGCTGGGATAGAGCTCGCAACGTCCAGGGTTCGTTACAAAATTTTCTGTTTTCAATAAAGTAAAACACGAGTGACACTTTTCTCTTTAAATAATAAACGTTATAAACTTTTATTTACGTTAGCTCTTAAATTTAGCTTAAAATTACTCTTCACTATACTACTGAGCGCGCCAACAACCATTCTACCGTTTCGCGATCCACACGAGTTCTCGCAGACCGACACTTACTCTCACCGACGGCCGGCCGGCTGTCTCTCACACTGAAGCGAATAAGATTCTGGTCCAGCCTGAATAGAACAGTTGGCCTGTCCACCAATTTCGACTAGTTTCTGTTGGCACGAATAATATTCTGAGTCAACACTTCCACGTCTCAACTGGTGTTAGCCCTTTGTACGTCGCGGTCTATCCTGTCCAACTAGGGCGAATAAAATTCTGGCCTAGCTGAACAAAGAGCGACTCTGCTCTGACCTACCTCACATAGACGAATAAAATTCTGACCAGGCGAAGCAGCAACAGAACTTGCTTTGCTCAAAACCTTAGGTATCCCTCAATTAATGTGAAGACGAATAAAATTCTGACTTTGATTAACTGAGCTGTACCTATTTCCCAAGAATGTTTTAATTAAGTTGAATAAAATTCTAACTTACTTAAAAGACGTCTTGCCCGGTCGCTTGCCCGTGGCTAACTAACTAAAAATATAGGTAATATTTATTGAATCCAAATAGTCATTTTACATTGTTTCTTAAACTACATTTCTTATTCTATATTTAATAGCGTACTGAGTACGTATCTAAATCTTAATTACATTTGGTTAAGTTTAAATTACAGCTAAGCCGTATACATTTATTACATATTTTAAATACATTTTTTTTAAATTGTCTGAAAAAAGGATATAAAACAGAACAAGCTCTTATAGGTCTTACAAGCTAAATGAAAAATTACAAACTAAATAATACTTAAAACTAATAACACAAATAAAACAAGACACAAAACAAACTTAAATATTCAATATTTTGAAGCTAATTGAATTAAATTCTACTGTTCTGTGTTGTACACTAAATTGTTAATATCGAGGGTGTTTACCCTTCTATGATAAAATAAGAGGTCGTCATCCCTATATAGAAGGCCCCTATCCCTCAATGGTAAAAGATTTACGGGAGAATAATATCTATATTCCCGTATAGTCTGTAGCTCGTTAGGTCTTTGAAAACATTCTGACACAATGCTATTGTCTAAGGTTGATGCTCGCTCTAGAAATTTAATGGCTGACCCAATCAAAAAGGCGTCAATTCTCCCGAAGTCAATAGCACTATATATGCTCCTACAAGAAGGTCGTCGAAAAATTCCGTCAGGACACATTCTAGGGAACAGACCAAGACAAGACGATAAAATCCTTCTCTCCCATATCCTAAGCCTCTCCATTTGATGAGAGGATATCCCAAACCAAACTGGAAATGCGTAGGATATTAGAGGTCTAATTATTTGCTGATACAAAAGCAGCCTAACTCTAGTGCTGAGTCCTGCTCGTCGACGAAGCACTCTGTGATACATATGTATAATATATCTTTTTCACTCTTTCTAGTATAAAATCCATATGCCTATAGAATTCAAAATTTTCCTGGAATACGACACCTAAATATTTCATCCTATCTGTTATCTTTATGGGTTCCCTACCAATATACAAATTAGGGATATAACCCCTAAGGTTGCGGTAGAGACGACCCCGCTTGCCTTTAATAACGATGCCGTCAGTCTTATCAATATTAAGCCTCAGGCCCCATTTTGTGAAGTATTCGTGCAGAACATTGAGGTATGTATTCATTCTCTGGTTCAGAGAACGCGCTCTCGGTCCACTTGCTGCTATTAGCATGTCGTCAGCATATGCTAGTAAAACATCCCCAGTGGGTGGCTGGGGTATATCAGAGACAAATATATTGTACAGCACGGGGCCAAGTAAAGAGCCTTGTGGTACACCCGCGGCTATGGCCCTAACTTCAGAAATGCTATCCCCAACCTTAACTCTGAAAGAGCGATTCTTTAGAAAATCTGCCACCATTCTACAAATGTTCCTATCGAATCCTAAGCCTATCATTTTATAAACAATTCCGTCCTGCCATGCAGTGTCAAAAGCCTTTGCAAAGTCTAGACTAACGGCCAAAGTGGCATATCTCTTATTAAGTCCTCTAGCAACGTAATCCCCAAATACCATGAGAGTATGGGAAGTTGAATGACTGCTTCTAAAACCAAATTGGAAGTCTTTTAGGATACCACCTTCATCAATTTTGCAGCGTATCTTCGATAACAAAAACCATTCCATTAACTTTCCAAATGCGGATAGTAAGGAGATTGGTCTATAACTCCCAGGAACTTTAGGATCTGATCCAGTTTTATGAATAGGGACCACTATAGCCTCTTTCCATCTTACTGGAAAATATCCTATATTTAGGCAATGATTAATAAGAATTGCCAAATAACGCCATGTTTCCATATTTGTCTTTTTCAGAACAAAGTCGGGTATTTTATCCCCGCCGCTGGATTTTTTATTCGCTCTTACTTTAAGAGCGTTGCCAATATCGAGTGGTGTTAAAACCTCACACTCTTCGGAGTGAGAGTCGTAATTTCCAGTACCATCAGCCATGATTTCGTGTCCAAATGTCAAAGATGGCTCATGGCCAGACAATGTTGAGACTTCTCGAACTACAGTGGCCTCAAAGGAAGCTGTGCGCAAGTCACTACCTCCTCTGTGAACGTCGCAGAAACGATCAGCTAACAGTTCAGCTATGTCAGTATCAGCTGTAAGAGAAATTCCCCCAGGAATTCTCAATAAGAATTTCCACCGCAAGGTGATCTGACTCAAAAGGTAATGTTCTAAGGCCACTAGCAGAAGATGGTCCCAACGAAATATCAGATGATGTCATAAAGATATCTAAATAGGATGAAGAAGTTCCGACTACACGTGTCGGACCAGCGGTTTTATGAATATCCATATTTGGACATGACAAAAGGAAATCGTAGAGAACGCGGCCGCTAGGATTGCAAAAGTCACCTCCCCAATAGGTATGCTTAGCATTTAAGTCTCCCCCAACAATAAGACCTCCTCGAGAAGACAGATCAAGGATGGGATCAAGATCGTTAATCGAAAGTGTATCCTGCGGTCGCAAGTATACAGATATAACAGTCATTACACTGCCGTCAGCCTTATTTATCCTTACAGCAGTATTCTCGATACAACCAAGGTCAAAGTTAATTTTATTGGCACAAAAACTGTCCCTTATAAGTACGGCCGTCCCTCCTCCACGCCCGCTCTGTCTATCCTGTCTAAAAATTCTGTACCCTTCTAACTCTAATGTATGTCTGGGGGACAGTTTATGTTCTGCTACAAGAAGAACATCTGGTCGATGTTCTCTCAGAAATAAGTTAAGAAAATGCCTTTTGTGCCTTGACACGAGGGAATTTACGTTAATAAATATACACTTAAGTAAATTAGTCATTTTGCTGAATTGAAATTAGCATCCCAAGCAAAGCCCGAGATTTCTCCTCATCATTTCTAAGCGTCCTGTACTCACGCGCAAAACCCTTCAATTTTCCTAAACAATTAAGTAGACCACTACCGAAGAGTCGTCTACAATCATTGTCAATTGTGCCAAATTCGGCACCAGCAGAAGCTAAAGACAAGCCTATATTTAATTGTGGTTTTGAACGACCAGAATGTGGAATCGTTCCCCCACTCCTAGCGGTCCTGTCGACCTGAGAAGGTGCGCTCGTCACTGTTCTGGCGGCGGCAGCATAGGAGAAACCATTTACGGTTCTTCCAGCATTCAACGGAATTTGCCTACTGGTAGTAGTACTAACATTCCTTTTCGAGGCTATCTTCCGGAGAAGTTGTACTCGTTTTGGGCAGTCTTTCGAGCTTGCCACGTGACCCTCACTTTCACAATTGGCGCATCTTACTGGATGGCCTATCTTTTTTGTTGCCTGTCCTGTGACAGGGTCTGTAGACAGAATTTCATCATTATTCTTGTCCTTTGGGGGGATCGGACATTTCGCGGGTCCATGAGAGCCGCCGCATTTTACACATCTAAATGGCATATTGCAGTTATGCGCAATATGACCAAATCTTTGGCAATTAAAACATTGGATGACGTCCCGACGAACGTGCTTCTCCATGCTCACTCTACAGTGTAGGATATACCTAATGTTTCGGAATCCTTTAAGGTCGGACTCCCTACCAAGCTGAAACAGCCACCTATCGCCCCCTAGTTTGTGAAGGCCTACAATTCTCTTTTTAATTTGGAGACCATTAATATACTCCCTAACCTTTTCTACATCGAAAGATTCAGAAAGACCCTTAGCAACAACGGAAAATGGCCTTTCCGACTTTGGTGTGTGGGTATAGAAATTTACCCCCTCTTCATTAAGCATTTTTTTAAGTTTGTCAAAATCCTCAAGTGTACATACCCCTATATTAGATACGTGTCTACCTAAGATTTTAATATTATACTCTTTATGTCCTAAAACACTATTTAGCTTATTGCTAATGTACTTAATATTAATGTTATAGCAAGTTACAACAGGAACAGACTTACTCTTATCATTTTTTTCGGCTGCTGACTTCTGCCTGCTTCTGGCTTGGCACTGGAACTTCTTTCGCAGCTCGTCTTTTTTAATTGCGCCAAATGCTGCTGGTACCTCCTCATATTTTCTGGCATCTCTTCTTCGATAGTCATGTTGTCATCGCTCTCGCTAGTATCGCTACTCTCACTGCTATCGCTGTGAGCAGCTCTATTTTCAGTTTCATCAAGGCGTTTTTGCAGCCTCTCATTTACTTCCTCTAGGTAGGCAACTCTTTTAATAAGGATGTCTAACTGATCATCCCTACCTTCAGCGCTACCAACTCTTAGCCGTTTTTTATTTTGATTGAGGCTCTCATCGTCCTCCATTTCAATTAGTTGTTGTTTTGTAACCTGTTTACAGGTACTTAGGTAACTGTTGTGTGTCGCAGGTACGCACACGATTAACTTCTTACTTTTTTGTTTGTTTATCACTTTTATCACTTTTGTCCGCTTTTAAACTTACGCACTGTTTGCCACTGCTGTCCACGCAAGACTCTGTAACTAAAAATATTCAATTGTACTGCTTTTATATCTTTCTGAAGGCACACATACACACCCATACCCATAAACATTAATTGCTTGTGATTGTTTAGAGTTGTGTTTAATGGTATGTTTTAGTATAGGTGCATCTTCTACGTGTCGTTAGGTGGCGCTTCTTAACGGCTTTTCTTTTTTTTTTTTAATTACATTGCAACTTAAAGTATTTTTAACCGACTTCAAAAAAAGAAGGAGGTTATCAATTCGTCTGTGTGTTGCTTTTTTTTTTTTTTTTTTTTTTTTTTTTTTTTGTATGTTTGTGCCTCCATAACTCGGTCATTTTTGAACCGATTTTAAAAATTTTTGCACTATTAGAAAGCTTATAGCTACAGATTGGTCCCATTTTAAAAGAAGTTCAAGAAGTTCAAAATTAAAGGGTGTCCCCATACAACATACATGTTTTTTACGTGTATTATGAACATTATAGGTCACCAATTTAAAATTAAAAAAAGTGCGTATCACTGTAGCTCCCAATAACAAAAAGTAATTAAAAAATAAAATTAAAAATTAAAGGGTGACCCCATAGGTGACTTAATTTCACCTTTATTCTCCTATCTTTTGAACCGTTATAGACAAACACTTGAAAGTTGAACAGAATGTTCGTTACTATGTCTGTTATAATAAGTATAAATATTTAAAATTAGAAATTAAAGGGTGTCCCATTAGTTGGTTTATTTTGATATATATGGCCAAACTTTTGAACCGTTATAGACAAACAGTTGAAATTTACAAACAACTTGTATTGATAAGTCCGCTAAAATAACAAGTGTAAAATTTGAATTTGGAAATCAAAGGGTGTCCCAATAGTTAATGTAAAAGTAATATATATGGTCAAACTTTTCAACTGTTATAGATAGACAGTTGAAATTTACAAAGAACCTATATTGCTTAGACCGCTATTAAAACAAGTATAAAAGTTGGAACTATAAATTAAAGGGTGTCCCCATTATTGATATTATTTGACCATTATGTCCTCATCTTTGAAACCGTTATAGACAGACACTTGAAAAATAGACAGAATGTTCACTACTATGTCTGGTATAACAACAAGTATAAATATTTAAAATTGGAAATTAAAGGGTGTCCCAATAGTTGATGTAATTTGATGTATATGGACACAAAGTTAAAATTTAAAAAGAATCTGTATTACTTTGTACTTGTATTAGTGTTCTTTAAAAAGTATTTATATTAAAATTTGAATTTAAAGGGTGTCCCAATAGGTGACGTCATTTGATATATATGACCCTATCTTTTAAACAGTTATTGATAAGCACTTAACAATTAGACAGAATGTCCATTACTATATCTGTTATAATAAGTATAATTATTTAAAATTATAAATTACAGGGTGTCGCAATAGTTTATGTAATTTGATGTATATGACCAAACTTTTAAACCGTTACAGACAGACGGTTGAAATTTACAATGAACCTGTATTGCTACGACCGCTATAACTAGTATAAAATTTGAATTCGGAAATAACAGGGTGTCTCAATAGTTACCGTCTTAAAGAAACATGATTTTAAGTTTGTCTGTTTTGAAGTCGGTTTTTTTTTGCAAGAATTATATTCAATAATAAATAAATGTAACTCAGGATTGATTCAAAATGAAATGTATGAAATTCATTTAAATAAAGATGAAATAAATGATAAAAAAATAAATGTTCCTTTAGGAGGGGCAATGTGTATATAAAAATAAGTAGAAATTAATTCATGTGGCCCAAAAACAAGTACTCCGACTTTTGGTCGTCACAGAGTATACCTCGTGAGCCAAAAAATACTACTTTATTTCAACTATATCACAGCGAACAGGGTGATTCAAAATAGACTTTCTCCTTAATTTTCTAAAATTAAAAATTCTTAGAAAATTTTTATTTTAACTATAACTTTTTGGTTTAGAAGAATTTGATGCAAAATTAATTTTGTATAATTATGAAGCTTTTAAGCTATTAGTGCTACAAAAATAAAGACTTTTTGTCTTTCAGAAATTATAAAACTTATATTAAAATCTTATTTCAAAGCAAAAATTAAAGACCACAGTCCTACCATTGAAACAAAAAAAAAAACCGTGTACGAAAATTCCAATCCAGTCAAAAGTTATGGATTTTAGACCGCCTTCTTGTGAAATGGTTCACTGTCCGGGGCACCCAATCAATATTATTCGCTATATTTTTAGTACAAAAATATTATTTATATTTATAAACATAAAAAAACGGATATATAGTAAACGAAACCGCAACTCATATACTGATAGGCCAACGCAAAATCACTTAGTATATGTTTTGATTATAATTAATTAAATAAATATCAATGCACCCATATAGAATAATATAATTATTTATTATTTCTAACTTAATTCAATAAAAATGCAAAATTATTTCTTTTATTAATTATTTTTTGAACTGTAAAATTTATAATTTAAACAATGCTTCAATTATAAAACTAAAAATTTTCGTTCTTGTTGTTCACTTTTTGTTATGTTTATTACGAAAATCAAAATACCAAAATCAAAATGTATGAAATCAAAGATTTTTGCATTTCCAACAAAATTTCCTCTCACACATCATACTCAACAATGAACTCGGGATCATCATTGCCGTCATCATCAGTGAGTGCATTCGAGCCCGATTTTGTAATACCATTGGAGAATGTGACAGTGGCTCAAGGGCGTGATGCAACATTTACGTGCGTGGTCAATAATTTGGGTGGTCATAGGGTGAGTGGTGATTCTGGAACACCAGCCAAGGTATGTAATCGGTTTTAAAATGCGTTAAAATAAAAATGTATATTTTTTTTTTCTATTTTTGATTTATATTTTTAATTTTATTTTTTTTTTAGTTTCACTTAAACTTTAAACTAATAAAAATTTTCCTAATCACCACAGCACCTGCACTAAATTAAAAGAAATATTTTTAATACAGAAAAAAATAAATAAATAAATATATTTTACATTTTACTGGTTTAACAAAGTAGCAACAAAAGAACTAAATTTTTTATCACAAATCTATTTTTTTATTTAAGTGACAGAAAAATATTAATAACTAAAAAGCACAATCTGCACCTTTTGCACCAACTGCACCTTTCTATAACAACTTTGAACTTTTGGTTTGTTAAACCTGTCAATTGGCTGGGAAGAAAAAAAGAAAAATAATTTCCAAGAAAGAAAATAAAATGTCTGTTTCTCTTTCAAGGTTTCCTTAAGAGTTTTAAAGTGAAACAGATGTTGGATTTTATGTTTAAGTTAAATATTTTGTTTATTCATGTTTCTTGCCTTCCAATTTCATTTGAACAATATGTTATGCATTATTATGTAAGTGTGTGTAAGTGCAATCAATAAATTATTGTCATCAACATTTTTATTATTGATTTTATATATTTTATTAAATAATTTATAATTTTTTATATTTACGAGTATTTAATATGTCACAATTACACAATTGCAGTCACTCACAAACACAAACACTAACATTAACATTAATATGTTGATTTTAAACTCATTTAACTTGTAATTTATTTTGTTGGAAAAAATCACTTTCATGCAGAATTTATTGCTTTTTTGTGCTTTGCCAACGACGAATATATGTATTTAATATTTAAAACATGTATGTACATACATATGTACATTCTTCATACATATGTATAAAATGTTTTACTTCTTTTATTTATTTATTTATTTTATATTTAGTTTTTTTTTTGTTTGTAATTAAATTATTACCCTTTAATTAAAAGTCATTAAAATAATCGTCATAAATTTTAAGTAGAGAATAAAAAAGTTAATTTTATAGCAAACTATAGGAAGAGATTAACTTTTGTCAATCGTAATAAATCAATTAACCCCGTTTGAATCACTTTTTTTTTAAAAGAAATTCTTATATAATGACTTGTTTCAAAATTACAGACACATATCACATGTAGATGCTGTGGCAACCTTAGCCTTAGGCAAACGTTAGCAACCACCATAGAGTATATAATAACGAAGAATGTCGCTATGAATCAGTCGCTAGTCTGATATCATTGCAGCCGAAAGTAAAACGCTAGTGATACTATGAGACTTAATGAAAGTTAGGTGATCGAAAAGAGATCTATAAAGTTAGTAGTCTGCATTGGTATCCCTCTAGACTGTGCTATGCGTTATACGAACGGACAATCAATTAAATTGTTGCATGAGAAATTTTCTAGTCAAGTTATTTCTGATTTGCCAAGCTGTATATACCGTTTTTGTGATTTAAGGCAGCTGTACTATGTTTGCTGAAGCCCTTTGAAAGACGGAGTCTACGTGAACAAACTGCAAACAACAACAAAAACTAAAAGATATCATTCAATTCTAGATCGACTGACGTTTTCGTAAAATGTAGTTCAAAATCATATCTCATTAATAATTCCCATAGTTCTACTTTAAACTGGTTTTAATGAAACAGCATTTTTCTAAACAAGTGTGTTATGTAGCCATTTTACTTTCTAACCTCAAATATTTTTAGAGTCTTCATTAGGAGTGAATGACACTGAGCATTGCTCGAAAAATTCGTTTTTTAGTCGTACAGTTCGAATGTGGAATAATCTTCTACAAATGTATTTCCGAAATGTATTATATTGTACTCCTTTTATTCCTATTATCCTCTTTCCTATGAAGTATTTGGCTAAGTCCATTAGTAAGGAGCCATCCCCTTAGTGCTTTAAACAACAAAAAAGGGAAAATCAAGAATTTCTCAAATTTGCTAAAATATAATTGTTCGCATTTGAAGACTGTTATACAACAGTTGATAGATGTTAATGTTATCCGTAATTTATTGTCTACATTAGAATGTAATAAAGGTTGCTTCATTAAGCGCTTGCTATTTTAAAGTATTAATTTAAATAAAACATAGTGTATGTGAGATATCATCAATGTATTATTCATTTTAAATGCATATCGATGCCACTAAATAACAACGTGCAAATGTTTGCCACGGCTTCACTAGGTGACACTTCCGAAATGTACGATTTTCTTTGACAAATCGCATTCCACGGTGACCAGTTCATATCATCTCCACCTGAGATGATCATGCGCTTAAATAACTCCTTCTCAATATCCGGTAGTGTGCTAGGTGTCATGTGGCGCTTTTCTTTTTAAATCACATGCCGTTGGTGTCCATATCTCTCAATTCGGAAGTTGGTAATAATCTACCTTTAGCGCTCACCGTTGACTATGATGGTCCCATGACGAAGCCAGCCTAAAATCTGCAGCAAAAAGAAACTATTTCTGAATGCATTGGACTCTCTTGGAAATCATGTTTATTGGTACCGTCCCATATAAAACAAGTTTATTATTAAACGTACCAATTCATACAGAAATGGGCCTTAATGCTGAAGATATTTCTTGATGAAAATAAATACAACAATTCTATCATTTGCTCGTATTGTTAGATCTCGTATTGTTAGATCTGCCTAAAGTTTATTTAACAAAACAAACTGGATAGAACTTCATTCATCAATATCCAATGGTCTTAAGTTGATTACACAGTGCAACAGTAAAAAATATACATGGTTCAATTCTTCTACTAAAGGTTATTAAAACTATATCAGGTTTGGCGAATTTGGTTACCAATTTTTATTAATAGGAATCGAAAGATTGTGAAAGTCATTGAGGCCCCTCAAGAAATAAGTAATCAGTTTTTGTCTAATATCTCATTTATACTAGGTGATACCGCCTAACTTTGTTTGGCAATGATAAGCTAAGGATTCGTTGAATAAAACCTATTCTAATTTTATGACAAAAAAAAAAAAAAACCTGCACTTTTCAGGGAATCCTGAATTTTCACAAACAATATACGGTATAGTTGTAGACAAGGTAAAAGTGCACAACTTTTGTGAACATACCAATACAATCTAGATGCACATAGCTTTAAATGGTAGCAGAATCAAACCAATACTGCCAAGTCCTTGTATTTTTCAGGAACAATTTATTTGTTGCATTGTGTTATAGACAGTAAATTAGTCTAAATATTAGAGTTTGCATAAAATAAAATGTGTGATGAATAAATCACTATTTTTGTTTATTTTGTTATTTAAAGATAAATTTTTACAACAATTTAAGTTCTTCTTCGATAAATATTTAAATTGATTTTAATACAAAAAACATCCATATTTAAAATGTTAAAATTATATTAATGCCATACTTACTCTTAAGTTGAATAACTTAAATTAAATTACCTGGAAATAAACGAAAATAAAATAATAAATATGTTTTCTAAATAATTTGCAATGTAAATATTTCATGTTGAAAGAAACAATTTCTAAAATTTTACCTCCAAAATTGTTAGCAAAACAATAATATTCGATCGGTATAGAAGAAGAGGAAACAAAAAATTAAACAGGAACGGAAGTGTCAATGTGAAATCGTATTGTTTGAAATTTGGTTGTACGAATTCTCTAGTTTACAAAACTATGAGTACAATATGTGTTTGAATATCGCAACTTCTTCGATAATAAATGTTAATAAATTACAAAACTAAACTACGCAATGTTTCCTGTTGTATGTTAAACAATATGTAAAGTGTGTTTTATATGTAAGTATGTTTGCTTGCCTTGCGTGTGTATTTGTTGAAGCGTAATTGTAAAATTGTCAGAGTTTTTGTTAAAAGTTTTACTCGCAATAAAATTAACATAAACTACAAAGGGTTTCCCCAATCCTTTTTCCTCTTTCATTGTTTATTCATTAACTCATTCATGTACGAATATCGCAAGACAACAATAGAAATTTCTATATTTCAGTGCTGTTAAATGAAAATTAATGATAAAAGTTTTCAAACATAAAATACTGAAAATTTTAAATAACTTTAAGTTGTGCATATAATTTCAATCTTTATTGCAAAATAACAGATTTAATATTTATTTTGATTAAAAAGTATAGAAATCACAAGAGAAAGAAAAAGTGTTTAAATATTTTCACATTTTAATAATAATAATAATAATAAAGCACTTAAATGTTTTAATTATTGCATTCCTAAAAAAAGATGTTTATTATTTAAAAAATTTTCTGATTTTATTAATAAATTTTTAAAGCATGTATAAATGTGCATATTGTGTTTCTGATATAAAACATTTACCTGAGAGTAATAAAAGCTTTGAATTTAAAACACAACAATTTTTAACAACCATTAAACTTCCGATCGACAAATGTTTGTGTACGTGATACAATGGCCGCACATTAAAATATATATATACACTCACACACGTTTGAGTAAATTCACAAATTTGCACACAAGTTCACATTTACTAATGATCCCAGCAGTTTTGAATGACATGGCCCTTAATTTGTTTAAGGAAAAAATAGTTTTTAAACACTTTTTCCTTATGTGCAGTTGTAAATATTGCAATCAAATAATATAAAGAGTCACTTCAGCACTTTTTTATTCTAAAAAACAATTTCAAAATTATTTAATTTTTATTTCAATACATCACTTTATTAGAAACAAATGCGGAATTAATCCTTCATATTTAAGCACTGTAATGTAAATAGAATGATTTGTATGATTAAAGTTGTGCTGAATTAAATAAAAAGAACGCCAATCCGGTTACTGCACTATATATCATTCCAGTATGTGTTTATTAATTGTGATCGTATTATTATTATATCAGTTTCAACACAGCGCTGTTTGAGTAACAGAAACAGTTTGAACTTAGCATACGGCAAACATATATTACAACCAACAGTGTGATTACTTATTGTAATAGTTCGGGAAATATCTCAAAAATGAAAAATCACCCATAAAAACCCTGAAGAGAGTTTTTAGCGTATAAAAAATTTATGCGTATAAAAATATTCCGAAACTCTCCCTATTTCGGAATATTCTGCAAAAAAGGCCCATCAGAAACAAATCCTAAAAATAAGTCGCAACAAAAATAACAAAAAAGCATTCGTATAGACATAAACGAACCTTGCATAATTGAACAAATATATAATTTATTAAAAATAAATTTCGGCTCTAATATTGCGCAGTATTTTTGTTTTATATTATTTCACCAGCATGTTTTGGTCACAAAAGCTTCCCTGCATTGTCGGTCTTTAGTTCCGGACAGGAATTGCATCTATTATACAACCTTGTGTTTTAAAACTTAACATGTGTGCCTCGGTTAATGAGGCGACGTTGATGTGGGTTAAGGGAACCATAGGTACAGCTCGGAACGAAGCAGCAGACCAACTAGAAAAAAGGGGATCTGCTATATAATATTGTAGACCAGAACCCAGAGTAGCAGTGGGGAATGGCCTCGTGCGAGAGAAGGTCCTTTAATAGGTAACTCATTAAACTTGAAAAGGTTTAGGAAAGCCACTATTTGAATAATGCTCAAAGAGCCCCTTTGCAGGTGCTCAAATATAAAAGAACTGACTTCTTTGGTAACAGTCATGAAAACTTCAATTATCACTTAGGCAAGATGAAAATCTAAGAAGATCATACTTTCAGACTGTGATTGGAAGAGGCTGCGAAGGTAGGACAAATTGTGAGTGAATTGCTAGCATAAGACTTAGGGATTAGGGCAGAAACTTATTAAATATGGATGCCATAGCCTTGGACAAAGGCTAGCAATTACTAGAAACTCAGTGATTAGAAATAAGGCCGACCATTACCAGTTAACAGTGTGAAATCTCTAAAGTAAAATCTGATGGTAGTACATGACTCAATGAAACTAAGGTTGCCGTAAATTTCAAAACGATTGCCTATAATCAATGTGAACGGAAGGCGGTCGAAAAATGTCCCATTAAGGAAGTGGCTTGCTTGATATTCTCTATACATTAATAAATAAATAAATAAATAAATAAATAAATAAATAAAATAATACGAGCTTTGGTATGTTTTTGGGCTTTAGTACAGAGCCATTGTTATTTTCTCTGAGATGTGCCCAAAACCCAACAATTTTCAGATCATAATCTTTTCTGAATAACATGCTACACTTTAGTTGACTAAAGTTTTCCTGCATTTTTAAGGCTTATTCTCGTCTTGATTTGGCTTCGATATTTCAGTTATCTTCAATCTTCGGCTTATAGCGAAGACTTTATTCTCTGTATTATGTCTGATACTTGTTTCGCACTTTGTCAGGAAAACTTAAGCTAATTTGATAGATCTCAGAATAAAACCCCTTTTCCTACTGTCAAAAGCCATAATTTTAGGAAGCATTACTAAGCGAATCTGGACAAACGCCAGACAAGAAAATTACTGCAAAAGGGAAATCCCTTAAAATGTCACCTGGAGTCAAATGAAGTAGTTCTTAAAAAAAATAATTGTCAATAAAATTATTTCCTTCATTTATCTAACAGAATTATAATCACTTGCAATAAGATTGCTTTGTAACTATTCTATGGGGGGTTAATTTATTTTGAAATAACACCCAACGAAAAAAAAAAGAAAACGTGGTTTAATTATGTAGAGAAAGTTTTTTTTAACAAATTAATATTCTTGATGAGAGTACAAAAAATCATACATTTTCATCAAATCATTGGTTAACCCCTATATTTATAAAAAATAAAACTTATTTGAAATGTATTTTAGATCAACTTTTGTATGAAAAATTAGTTCTAAAATAGATTTCAAATATATTTTATTTTGTATAAATAAGGGGGTAAATGTTTTAATAAACATATAGTCAAACTAAGCCATATTGCCATAGGAAGCACTTACCGCAGAATGATTTACTTTTCTGATCGCTGAAGTAGTTCTTATATTCTAAAAGAATATACCTAAAAATATTTACAAAATTTTTCGAAATATCTGGTTATCCACTTCATTATTTTAAAAAATAAGAGAAATTATTTGCATTACATTACATTATGATTACATTACTTAATTACAATCTAATGTATTGAACAGTTTAACCTCACGCTTTGTTAAAATCATTAAGTTGATAAACCAGTCGAGAATTGCTTCCACCTAAAATACTAAATTCCAAAATGAATTAGCTATATTTAATTTTTTGATGGGTATATACAACCGAGTATGTGTTAACACTAAACCTAAAATCACAGATGCATAGACTTAACTATTACATTGCCATATGTAAAGATACTTTGTACAGGCTGTCGGCTCACGTAAGTTCTGTAAGGTTTCGCAGGATCTGACCGCCAAAGAACGACAGTTTTATTAAAGACTACTGTAAGGCATTTCTTTCAATTTAGGCATTTCTTTAGAAGTTAAAAAACAGAATTCAATTATTCTTCTTGCATAAGACATTAGGACAGACATAAAAGTACTCAGTTACACTTTAGGATGTACCCCAAGAATTTCAGTGCTCCCGGTAACATGTAACATGTTGCAGTTAAAAAATACAGAAGAGAACCTTATTCAAGGTTGAGATTGGTGCAATTGCAAATAATTACTGCCTTACATATTTATGAAGAAATATTTAAAAAAACACGAAGTTTTAAATCAATAAAAAAGTAAATAATAGTTAACTCTAAGGGGATACATATATTTCTTATCTACTGCGGATTAACACTTTGCAGATTTCGGTAAAGAAATCTTTTCCATTGAAAACTTCAAAATCACCCAAATCCAAATCTAAAAATCAACCAAATTTTTTCAATTTTTCTCAAGGTCGTCATTAACATTATCCTTGTTTAATAGATTTTCAACGTCAAGTAAAAAACCTAATTTGGAATTAAGGTCACTTAATCGTGTAAATCGTAAACATTTTTCTTGTTTGAAACAATCATAACGTGGAAAATATCACTCTCTGGGGAAAGACTAACATCTCTAGTCAATTCTCCGGGCATTTTGTAGCGTCTTCTTACACGTTATGTTGTAGCAATATCCCATTTTTCATAAAGACAGTTCTCTTTTTCTATTGCATGAAAGGCTGTTCTAAAATTCATTCCAGGATCTTGTAATATGAGCTGTACACGATCAATCCTGCTTATCACCAGAAATAACCCAAAATTATGAAACTAAAAGTTAGTTTATTTTGCAGCAGAATTGTAGCTTCCCTTCTGGTGTCACTTGTAGTAGTAGTGACGTCTGCTAATTTTTCTAATAGTTCTACTATATTCTCTACTCCATCGACAATAAAGCTAACCGCTTGTATTCTGGTGCTATATCGTATTTTGCCGACCGTTTTGAGCCCTTTAGTTAGTAGGGCCCCCATTGCCCCCCTCGCTACGCTACTGCCTAGCTTATATAGAAAACAAAAAACAGTTTAGCTGATTATTTTGTATTTTTAGATAAGAGTTTCGTGTAAAAATAACATCCTAAATAATTGCAACACAAACAAATTTATTTTATTTATTATTTCAATACTAAGGAAACCATTAGGGTAAGTTTTAAACTTATAAATGTATTGATGCATAATTTAATTAATAATTAAAATAAATTTTAGTTTTATATTCTAGACGTCTAAACTTTTATTCCTTTAAATAACATCAATCTAGAATTATTTCAAGTATAATACTCAAATTCGATATTTAAATAACTGTACACCAAGTGTATATTAATATCTTCTAAAACTTTCTTTAAACTAAGAATCAGAGTATAACTATATCGTAGTGTCACATGACTTCACTTGACAGTAAGCAACAATCAATTCAATTCAATTCAACTCGACTCATAAAAAAATATTATCTGTTCAGAACTGCTGGATTTTACAAACTAACATACATTTAAACATGTATGTTCTATACATGTATGCAAATCACTAATCCTAAACGCTTGCAGTAAAGGCATTTATGTATTTATACAAGTACAAGTGTTTTTCAAACAACTCTAGTTATTGGTAGCTTTATCAAGAACAACAGCTACAATAACAACAAAACTGTATCCCAACATTTTCATCGTCATTTAAACACAAAAAAAATTACTTAAAATGAATTTGCATTTATCATTGTTGCAACAATACTGAAATTATGCATAAAACTATGGCCGATAGACACACACATACATACTTACATTCATTATATGTATAAAAGAATAATTATAAAGACAAACATGTACAAACCCTTAGTGTGCGTATTTGCGTATTTAACGTTGTACATAAGTTACAAAATGCGGTTGTGTATGTCTGAATGCCTGCAAAACTTTAGGTTAAACATTATTGGCAACATACGACTACACAGTTTATAGGTGACACAATTTTTGCCCAAAAATTGGAGAAAAGTTAACACCAACCAAATAAAAAAAAAAAATAATAAATAAAACATTGTTACCGTTTAAGTACGGCCTGCAGTTGTACTCACTCTAAAAAAGGTGTATTTCAACTACCTATTACAGTGACTAGCAAAATTATTCGATTTAAGATATCAACTGAATAAACACGCCAAACTGTTTTGGCAACACAAACTGGACCACTTTTGGATTTTGGTTTAATTCTAATGTATAGGTTTTCCCAAAATCGTTACTATATTACATATTTACTATACTATATTACATATTCCTTTATAGTTAAAAATAATCTTTTAACTTCCTTTGACGTGAGGCTGCAGAACTCTTCTAAAACTGAACAAAAAAGCGTGATTAAAGAGGTGTCTAAAATAATCTAATGTACCTCACCATCTTATATTCTTCGCCTTCCCCTAGTAAGAAGTATAAAAATACTGAAAAATCAGCTTTATCCGAAAAATGTTAAAACAAGTGTTAAAAATTAAACACCGATATTCAATTAAAAAAAAAATGTATTTATATCATCAAACAAATAGATTACAAAAACTCGTTGTTAGTTGTCGATTTATCACTGTGTTCCTCCCAATCACCTACAGCTGTTCTCGGTTTCTGATTGTCGACTGTTAGTTGTTTTCGTATAGGGAGGTCCCCAATGCCATCCACATTATAATGTGCCGGCTTTTATAGTCGTTGCCTTAACGCCACCACTGTCTTCACAGGCACACCACAGTGTATAGTTTTACTTTCACAGGGAAGGAGTATATAGTATATTTTTGTTCTTTATGAAAATATTTTTTATTGAATATTCAATAAAATTTATAACTGCTGCTAATCAAGACCAAGATATACAAATTTTATTATTTTTATTTGCATTGGTTGATTCATTACTTTTTTAAATAAACAAACCAAGCTTTACGGTTCCATAATACATACTTTTATTGTCGACAAATTTGTGAAATTTTTAATGATACGTTTTCAATTACATTTATTTTGTGTTTCATAAAATTGATACTAAAGATATCCATTTTTCCCAGCTTTTGTTTAGCTAGATTCTTCAGAGTACACAGTCTGCAAATATCCTGCAGGAGGCACACTTTAGAAAACAGTATATGTTTTTGTCACTGTAATAATGCACTAATAAACAAATTCTTACTCTGGCTGCAGTTAATTGTCAACGAGTCTAAATATGCGAACAAAAACCCAGCCGTGCTTATTGTAATTTAGATACAATTATATTTTCTGAGTGAAGTTTTTTTCTTAAATGAACATACCAAGAGCAATTCGTTAATTACTTTTATATTTCCAATCGCCTACTTCGTCTATAAAATCGTTTAGCAACTAAATGATTCAAATACATTTATCGGCTCATTGTGTTTTTTTTTTTTCGTTGGAAAAAATGATAGTATTGTCTACTATAGGGGTTAGTATGTGGAACATGGATAAGCTTAATTTTGAACAGCTTTGTAAATGATCATATAAACTGTTTTTTTAATTTGGAATAAAGTCCACTTGTTATAAAAACTAAGTTAATGAGCTATACATAGTTATAAGTTAATGAGCTATACATAGTTATAATCATAATTTGAATAGTGTTCTATTAGTACAAAATGCTACAATGCTATCGCTTAAATATTTTTTTTGAAAGTGGAATAAGTCCATTTCTAATAGTTAAAAAAAAATTAAAATAATGTTCTTATTGCAATTATTATTGATTATTGCTACTTCAGTATAAGCTGCTCGTTAGCAGATATTACTAAAACCTCTATCACACTTTAATACTAAGTACTAAGAAAAGCAAGTTTAAAAAATATTTTCTTTATTGAAAGATCTTAACGAAATAATTTTTATTTTTACATTTTTAATATACATAAGTAAAATAAACTCTTAATAAACTTCAAACGCAAATCCCTAAATATCTCAATATATGAAAAATGGAAACCTGCGCATTTAATTGTTTACTTTAAAAGCGGTATTGAACCGGATCTACTGTTAAAAATAAAATTAGTCTTCATCTGCTATTAAATATTTAATACGCCGTAGATTTAATGCTGTAAAGTAATACCTTTATAGGGAATGCCTTTCAAGACTGTGGTATATTTCACTACAACGTTTACTTTTCACTTAATTATTTTTACCTTCATAGAAGGCTGAAAAGTAATATACAAATTTGTCATTCTGTTTTTATTTATATTTTTATTTTTAATTTACAGAATTTATAGTTAAAATCTTTTTAGGTAGGAGAGTCGATGTAATGGATTTTTAGAGAAATTTATATTTCTGTATTTCTTAATTTTACTTATAGCTAAGAGATATTTTTTAAAATATTGGTGAATAAAAAGCAGAAAAATAAACAAAAAATTTAAGTTTTATCATTGAGACATCACCAACAAAATAAAATTTTCCATAAAATTTGATTTTTTCATAAATTTATAGTTCCAAAAATGAACGAATAATTTTTTAATTACACACTGTGTAATTTTTTAAGTCATGACAAAATAACCATATACGGACACCACTACGTCATAAAAGACCAAAAAAAAAAAGACCCCTGTCTCCCAGTTTTGCCCAAAGTCCTCCAGGTTTTTTTTTTATGGGCCCTCAAATATGTGGGGCCTCGATTTCATTTTTGCAAAAAACTGATCATTTCCTCAAGCTCATATTTTGCAAACCGTTTGAAATTTTGATATACTCTCTGAGGCAAAGTTTTAGGTCTTGTTATAAAGAACAAAAATTGTTAACATATAAAATCCAAAAAAAAACTTCATCTTCAAAGTCAAAATCCCAAAAAACTTTAAAAAATTAAATTTTTTTTACCTTTTTTCCCCTGTTCAGGTCCATAGGTAGCAAACCGTTCAAAATTCAAGGAAACAATCAACTAGAAAAATGAATCTAAGATCTCAATAAACAACTTTCTAGAACATATGAACTTCCTAGGAATGTTTCTTTTGTTCTTTATGACAAGAGCTACAACTTTGCCTCGGTTTGCAAAATATGAGCTTGATGTCATTTTTTGCAAAAATGACATCGAGGCCCCACAACTTTGAGGGCCCATAAAAAAAACCTGGAGGACTTTGGGCAAAACTGGTCTTTTATCACGTAGTGGTGTCCGTATATGGTTATTTTTTTCCGTGTTGCACTGTGTTATTTGTTTCAAATAGCAAGTATGATACAAATTTCTATCCATTCCGTGATACTGCTTTTTTTGTATGACCTCTCATAGTTCACTATATTTAGACCATCTTTTTGTCATTATTTTTATTTCTTGCAAATAAAAGGTGTTTTCAAAATCCATAAAATAAGCATTACTTGCTAAAAATGTTTAGAAAGAACTTCGAATTTCATATTAACTATGGATTTATTAACCAATATAAGGTAGCTAAATCTCTTATGAATAGCAGAGCTGAAGAAATTAATTACAACTAACCTTCTCTCAATGAATGTCAATATTATGTTGTTTTTTTCGGAAAAAAGTGTTCCAAACAATAGTTTTTATGGCTTCAGCTGGATTTTTAACACGGACTGCTGGGACTATATTTGCTCAAAAATACAATTGCATTTAGATGCTAAAAATATTTCGACATTTCAGCAACAACCACCAAGAATAAAAAAAACAATTTGTGATTATACAGTTTGTTGCAGTCACATAAGACTTGTTCACTCACTTTCTACTTTTTTCATGCAATTGTTTACTTGTTTACCCCCACTTCATCCAATTGTTTTTCTCTAACACTATTAGATGAATGTTTAAAAAATTTGAATATTTTGTTGCATTTCGTTTACAGGGACATGCCATTTCAATTGTTTTGAAAACACAATTTTTTGTTGCTCAACTTAATTCTCATTTTAACAACTTTTGCATACCATTGTGTCCACTTTTTGGGTTTGCAAATATGTGTGTGTTTGCTGTGTTTATACATGTTTACTACTCTAAAATGATAATTTAATGCTACATACATTTTTCCTGCAGTTAAAGTTTTGTCAATATTTTCTGTCAAACCACAAAGTTTTAGGTCAAGTTAAAATAATATAAGTTAAATATATAAAACTTATGAGCATTTTTTATATAGAGCCATAACGTTTGTTTTTTAATTTGATTAAAGAACATTATTTTTTAAAAGTTAAAAATTGCGCAATAGAAATTTGCTTTAAGGAGATTTTAAAGGTTCTGTCTCCAAAGGGTACAACACAAATAAAAGATTTAACATCTGCAACTGGACTTCGCCTAGCTAGAGCAAGTTGTTAAAATACTTGCACGTTGGTGGTGAGCGTGACAGCTGGGTCTTTTCTGATAAAAATGTACGGTTCAGCAATCATTAAGTAACCAAAACGATACTAAAAGTCACTTTAGACATTTTATTTTAAGGCTTAAATGGGTCAGAAAAATCATTTTATTCTACTAATTCAAAATATTTTTTAAATAAACTTAACTGCTTGAGCTTGACCTACAAATTTCAAATTTAATGTAACCGAGCGATTAATACAAAAAAAAATATTTATTTTTTTGTTTAACAAAAACCCAAACATGAGATACATTTAAAACATTTTCAATAACATTCAGTTATAAAAATTGCACTTACGACTTTACGTACCATAATATTTGCATAACAATTTTGTTGATATTTTCCTTCACTTGTATTTATTAATCAATGAAGTGCTTTGCATTTTTTATTTAAATTATTTTTCATAAATATAATTTATCATATACATACATATTTTTATTTTATTGCAAAAAAAAAAACAAAGTTTGTTGAAGAATTTTTAAGCGCACCAATTTAAAACCGTTACAACCACAATTTTTATATTAAAAATCTGCACCATATTTATATATTTATTATAATACTAGTTAAAAGTAGCGATATCTTTTTAATCAATTAGTTTTTAATTGCAAAACTTTAAAATGAAACATATAAAATAACAAAAAAAAAAAAAAAAAATATGAAAATGCATGCTAATTACACACTTTTGTCTACACGGATGATGTATTATTTATCCATTTACTAATATTGTTAATAAAATTTTTTATTATTTGTGCATAAAATTAATTCAAATTACAAAATTATTCCATTAAGTAGTGAGTTGTTATGATTTTTTTTTTATTTTTATTTTACTGATAAATCGCCGTGTTTAAATAGCTACTAACAATTTAGCAAAAGCATGAAAATAATACCGTTTCGATAGGTAAAAATAAAATCAAAACTGTAGAAGCTGTCAGAAATTAAAATTAAGCAATCAAACCTCTTAACACCCCACAAATAAGATCTAAGCTCTTGAAACTGTGCTAATAAAAATGTAGTAGCTGTAAAAAAAATCAGCTAGTAGTCACACAACAAACAGCTATCAGCCATACTAACAGTTGCTAATAGGACCTACATAAGGGCTAATAGCACAAACACCTGCCGGTAACTGACTGAATATAACAAAAATATTTATTATTCAACAATACGTTTAAGCGCAAAAAGAATAGACATGGTTAGAGTGCAAATCAAAAGATGAATTTGATTTCATTTATTCAGTGGGTAAAAACCACTGAACATTTTGAAAGACTCGGCAACTATTCGTTAAGTCCGTAAAAAGATCGCAACTTAATTTTTCACAACAATAGCCACGATATTCTTTGGAAATGTACTGAAGGTCAATATATTAACCTAAATTAGGTCAATGCCCTAAATATTAATTAAGATGGCTGCTTCAAAAAATAACAAGTTTTTCCTTAAAAGTAAAATAATTGCGATAAATTGCAAGCATTTTATACCAGTTCTTTTAGAAGATATCCTTATTAATATTTAATTTCCTCATCTTTCTAATAAAATAGCTTTAACTGTACATCTGTTATTACCCAACAAAAAAGCTACTCCATAAAAGAAAACAGTAAATATAAGGTCATCCCTGTTCCCGCATCTAATAAATAGTAGTTAACAGGTGCCCTAGGCATTACCCGCTTAGGGTCAGGAGCACAAGACAGGTTAATTTTTTGTAAAAATTGAGCTGACATCTGTTCTAAGTAAGTGAAGTTCAGAGCATAAAGTTGAATTCCTTTTAGGTACTGAGACTAATTCTAGCATTTCTAATAAAAACCAAAGATTTCCTTACAGCACAACAGGTAAACGACCACTTGTGCTCTAAGCATATTAGCAAACACTTTCTTCAAATCATCTTGGTTTAAAGAAAAAACTAAAGTAACCCGAATTCGATGAGAGTTAGTATTTTTATAGCTTTCAGTTGCAATGAATAATCTGTGAATTATAGTGATTAATTCCTTGGAAAGCATTTAAATGCTGGTAAAATCAAAATAATTTATTCTTTATCATGTTTTTAATGCAGAAAGTCTAAAACATGTCTAGTTAAAGTTTCCTCGAATAAGAACTAATTTAAAAGCCTTATCAGAAATTAAAATTAGGTTGGATAAAACTGAATATTTTAGACAACAAGAGTAAAAATGAAATATTATAGAAAGAGAATGTTAACATACACAACTTTTCAGGGGCAATGAGAAGAATGTTAATGTCAAAAAGTTGTTGCAATTTCCAGTGAAAAATTTATAGTGATGTCTATGAAAATTTAATACTTGATTACTTTAAAACAGCTACACGAAGATACTTTATAAATGCTGTTGGAACTTTTAATATAAAAAAATAAAAAATAAATTTTTTTTGATAACAAAACAATACAAAACACAATATTGTAATTTTTTAAGTTCTTTCCACATATCTACACTTAAAATCTATATAACCATTATTTTAAAAAATCCCAAACCCAAATAATTGCACTGCAATTCAATATCATAAATAAATACTCGGACCAAAATTAAATATTTTCCGATCTATGCAATAAATCTCTACGAGAGTTTTCGAAAAAGTCAATAATACACGTTAATTACGTTTTTATAGTAACTCTAAGATAACTGGAAAACGTTGAGAATTTTATTATAATTGTTAATACCTCCTCTTTTAAAATTAAACGGTGCTGTTAAATTTGCAATACCTTTAAATCGATAAACTTACGTACTTCCACAAACTTTTCTCTTGCAAATGAGATATTAGGGTACCCTATATTTGAACCATGATACTAAGATATCAGTAGTTCTTACGTGATACGGACACAAACAGACAGTAATTTACAGTTTTATTATATCTGTACCTCGGAGGGATACAACACTATGTCCATTTTCATAACTTTACAGGAGAGGAGTTTTAAACTTTTTTTCAACAAAAAGTGTTATTGGCACAGCTATTTATTGAGATGTTGAACATGCTATATCCGGTTCTAACCAGAGCTGTTAAATTTCGATTACGATTAGTAATCAATTACATTACTTTTTAAAAAGAATCGTAATGATTATATAATCCACTATTCAACAATTTCTGATTACTAATTGATTACGATTACAAATAATCAAAAAATAATCAGGATTACTTGCGATTACTGAAAAATAATCAAAAATAATCAAAAGTAATCAAAAATGAGTTCGACTACTTTAAAAGATTACTTTTGATTACTTTTGACTATTTTTGATTACTTTTGATTACTTTTTATTTTTTGTGATTACTTTTGATTATTTTTGATTTTTTGTGATTACTTTTGATTATTTTTGATTTTTTGTGATTACTTTTGATTATTTTTAAAGGAATCTTGTACATTACATTTATTGAAAAAAAAAAAAAACTATACAAAGTTAAGTTAGGGTGAATCCGCTAAATAATTGATAATTGAAAATCTGAATTAAGCAAACTATTACTTAAGATTATTTCAGTATGGCAGCTCGCGAAATCGGTATGAGAGTCATAGTAGTCTGTTTGTCAAAAGTTTGATATTTCAATATATGTCAGTTTTGATTTTTTCTGTTCTCGTTCTTTTGCCAGCTAAAACCGAAAGGTAACGGAAGTACAAATGCCAATTCAATATAAATAAAATTAAAAAATTTAAATTATAGGTGAAAATGTCTCAAAATATTTTCGAAAGCGATTTTTCCGCAGACGACAGTACTGAGGATCCGGACTTTAATCCTTCTACAAACAAGAGAATAAGGCTATCAAATAAAAATCAAATAAAGGATTCACCCTAACTTAATTTTGTATATTTTTTTTTAATAAATGTAATGTACAAGATTCTTTTAAAAATAATCAAAAGTAATCACAAAAAATCAAAAGTAATCAAAAGTAATCAAAAATAGTCAAAAGTAATCAAAAGTAATCTTTTAAAGTAGTCGAACTCATTTTTGATTACATTTGATTATTTTTGATTATTTTTCAGTAATCGCAAGTAATCCTGATTATTTTTTGATTACTTGTAATCGTAATCAATTACTAATCGTACAAAACTGAATGTAATCGTATTGTAATCATTACTTCTACTTTAAAAAATAAGTAATCTAATTACTTATGATTACGATTACTAATCATTACTTAACAGCTATGGTTCTAACTTGTTTTTGACATAGTGCTCTATTCCTCTATGAAATATGAGAAAAGCTGATTTTAACTCTGTAATAAAGTCAATATGGAAAAAAAAATGGACATACTGTTGTATCCCTCCGAGGTATAGATATAGAAAGATGTATAGATGTTTCTCTAATTTTCCGATTAATAACATAAACAAACTGAGATTACAATTGAAACCCTTTTGTTTTACATGGACAATTTCTTCTTCTTCACTTTACACGGATTTTTTAAAACATACGTATATACCATGTAATACGGCATACAGGTGTATGTATCACATATCCGTCGCACGGAGGGCAATAGTGGAAAAAAAATCGATTTTCGAAAGCGCTGCTTTCGATTATCTTATTTGTGATTCTTGTACTATATAAGATAGAGGATTTAGGAACAGCATGATTTTTTATTTCCTAGTTTCAAGGGTACTCCTACAAATTTAGACCTACTGTAAGAGTAATGGAAGTTTGACCAAATTACACACTTCTCTAAATGAGTGAGTGATATATAATTGTAAAAAGGGGAAAAACAATTATAAAATTTTTCCCCTGCTCTACGGTGGTCCAGTCAATCTGAGCAAAAAATTTCCGGTACTTTACAACGTTATAAGTTACGAATTTTAAATTAATATTGAGAATAGCTATGAATACGAAAAAAACTCTGGCTTCCTCCGCGATGTGGAAGTCACATTTCAAACTAGACGTGTTAAAGTAAAGAATAGAGGAAAAATCATCTGTCTTTATCCGCCTATCCGATTACAACACCGCAACGTAAGGATAAGAGTACGCCTTTGATAACAGATAAAAGCAAAGAATTTTAAAATTTGTCCGTAATATTATATTTTTCTTGTGTATATAAATTTAGATAAGGTTGTCTTCTTATCACCTTTTTATCAGTTTATGCTACTGATTTGTGTTATGTTATGGTATTTTTATAAGAAATAGATATATTGAGCTGAATCTTTTTTGTTTGATAGCAGACTATACACATGAAAAATATAAATTGAAGGACCCCATCTTCTACAAGGGTGATCAATATCACACGAAATTTGGTTTAAACGTACGCATATATAGTTAGCTTAAACAAAATTATAAAGAAGAAATTTTTTTCTATTTAAAAGAATATTAGTGGCCCTTAAAGTATACAAAAATGCAATCACTTTGGAATTTCTAAATTGAAAGTCGTCTAGTTTTCAAATCAGAAAATATATAACCTTGAAATTTTGCCAAGTAAGAGAAAAAATTAAAAAAAAACTTTGCTGAAAATTATACCCAATATTCAAAAAAAAAGTGGGCCAGGGTATCTAAAAATCAAAAATTTTATTTTTAAATTTCTTATACCTCGCTTATTTTAAAACAAACAAAAATTGTAGAAATCCCAAGTTCTAGAAAATTTTCAGACACCTTCCCCTGGCAAGTGGAAGGTGTCTGTCAGCTCCAATGCTCCTCTGCAATACTCATGTTATATTTTGGATCAATCGGCCTAGCTCTTTACAAATAGTTGAGTTAATTCCAAAACAGCAACATAGCGGAAATTGCTGTTTTCAAAAAATTGTATGGCGTATGGTGCAATTTAAAGAAAAATATTCTTCGAAATTAAATTTTTTTTGAGCTGTAAAATAAAATCAGAAGCTAGGACTTCATTACGAAAACAAAATCAACAAAAATATTTAAATATAAAATTAATAAATTAATTATTTAGGCTTAAGTTCTTAATTATAAAGAGATAAAGAAAAATTAGATACCAGCAAAGCAGAATGCATTTTCTAGACAGCTGCGTCCGTCATCAGTACTCTTTGTATCAATCTACCCGGTAGTTTCAATTGTTATTAATTTTCTATTTAAACAAACTTATCAAAGAAATAGAATCTGACAAATTTAAATTTTACATTATATTTCATAGAAGATAGTGCTTTTTGAAATTGTTTCACACTTGTAAACTCTATTTCTTTTTTATATTATACTACCAAGCAAACATTTTTCTTTATTTTAATTCTCTTTATATATTTTCTTTTATATGAAAATGGTATATATCTGTCTTGCTATTAGTTATCCTTTGGTTAGCAATTAACAACAATTATATATTTTTTATTTTACAATTGTATATTTTGATTATTAACACAATAGTGTTGAAGTTAACAATGTCAAAGTGTAAAACAATTTCAAAAAGCTCTATCTTCTATGAAATATAATGTAAAATTAAAATAGCATTTTAAGAAGACAATCTATATTTTCACAATCTATAAGCAAAGCATTACAATATAAAATTACTAACTTATATATTAATGCATGTTAATTAAATGTTTAGAATTCAATAACTGCACCCTCTTTGCACCTTTTCTTTATAAAGTTTAAGTTATAAGTTCCTCTAACGTTATAAGAACATATTTCGTTGTTATTTTTTAGTTTAATGAATGAACAATTAAATATTAAACTACAAAATGTAAAAATAAACTTTATTCAATTCTTTTTTTTACTTTTTTTCCTTTCGCGTTCACCGAACCTTTAAAAAAACAACACTCAAATATAAAACAAACAACTTCAATCTATTGATGGAAATGGACACAAAAACATGGAAACAATTTCCCTAATTGATGTTGCAATATCCCTTCGAATAAAAAAATACAAAACGCGAATATAAAACTTTTTTTAATTTTTTTTAACTAAAAACATTGATAAAAAAAACATTACGATACAAAAAAAATCAATGCTTACGATACACATGGAATTGAATTCTGAATTTCAAATAAAAAAAAAAAATCTGCAAAAAAACCGGGCGTTAATGGAAAATTGCTGCACTCATATAACGCGGGCTTGACAATGATATTTGACCACTAACACTAACAATGGCTCTTATATTGTACTTTTGTGGAATGAACTGGAACAATACATGGCTCCTATACTGCGACTTGGCTGAATGGTTGGTTAAATTGATGGGTTGAGTGCTTTTTGTTTCATTTTTTTATTCTTTTTTCTTTTGATTTTGTATTCTCTTAAAATCGATTTTCAAAATTTAACAAACAATGTAAAAAAATTACATACAAAAAAATAAAAAATACTAAAATTCCACGGAAATTGCTAAATAAATGTAAATGACTATTAAACCAAAAAACGGATGGCGTCATTGCTTTTTCTTGGTCGTAATGATAATGATAACTATGATGGTTTTATGTCCAAAATAACCAACTGTCTGTTCATCCATCTGTCTCTATGAAACTGACAACTGCAACTACTTCGAAAAAAAATATCAAATTTAACTCCAAAAAAATTTCCAACGAAAAAATCTATAAATGGTGATAACGTTCGCTTTTTTATTGCTTCTGGGGACAAACAAAACAACTTTTAACACACAACAAAAACACATCAAAATGCAATTTGAAAACATCTGGTGAATTGTTAAAAACTCTCCAATTCCTAAAATACATATACACAACAAAACAACAACAAAAACCCTTTACTAACGATAAAACAAATACAACTAAAAATAATGGGTCTCTTCCTTTTCGCTACCAAAAAAAAAAAAAACAAACACACTCACACACATATATATATAAAATGTTAAATGTCAAAAACACTAACACCATTATTGCCATCGTCGTCATCGTCATAATCATCATCATTCGAATTACCAATACCAATATCATTTACACTACCACGACCACTACCATTATCGCCATCATAACGACCACATCATCACTCGACTATTACTGCTGCAACTTGTATTTTAACATTTTGGAAATCTGTGTGCGTGTGTTTCCTGCTTTCTTTTCGTGTTTTTTTTCTTTCGTCTAAACAACTAACGATGTCTTCTTGCCACGTAAACAAACCAAAAAACACAAATAAAAATACCGTTGATTTCAACACATTCTTCTGTTGGTAAACTTCCATCGAAAACTTAATTTCCATTTGCAACCAACACACATACCAAAAACATTAAAACATCGTCGCCTCAATAATATCTTTAGGTAGCTTGGATTAAAGCTGATGCAAAGGCCATTTTGGCCATACACGAACACGTTATTACAAATAATGATCGTCTATCGGTTACACACAACGATTACAACACATGGACACTTAATATACGTAACGTCAAAATGGAAGATGCTGGCAAATACATGTGTCAAGTCAATACGGATCCTATGAAAATGCAAGTAAGTATTATCGATTTAAATAAACAAAAAAATACTTTAGTTTTAAATTCTTCTATAAACTGTAAATAAATTACGCTTGACAACATGTCTCATGGTTTTCGTCATTTCCGGAGACTCCACAGAAAAAAAAATTGTCCCAATTAAATGTTTTTATTAGTTTCAGGTAAACATTTTATTAAGTTTCTCAATTATATAATTAATTATAAAATAAAAAAATGTTTTTCTTATTAAAAAATTAATTGAATCAATTGAAAATTTAATTATGTAATATGGTATCCGAAACTAATTAAAACCTTTAGTTGGTGCACAAAGTTTTTCCTGTGTATTTCATTATTTTATTTTGGACGATTTTTTATAATGAAAAATTGCCCAAATTGCCTAATGAACCATTTTATATAATGAAGAGATTATGCAATAAAAGTGTAAGAACGAAACACGTAATGTCGGAATATATGTACATATAATAAAAACAATGACAATTAAAAATAAATAGCTGCAAAGCTTAATTTAAACTGACAACCTTTTAGCATTAAAAATTTATTAGAATTAAAAATAGAAAAATTAGAATATGTTATATTGTTTATTTGACCTTTTTGTTAATATTAATTTAACTATTTTATTTAAGCTTTAGGTCTTTAAATAATTTTAATTTTTATTTTTTCGATATTTCGCTACTCCTTTGTGTAGCATCATCAGGAAAAATTACACAAAGGAGTAGCGAAATATCGAAAAAATAAAAATTAAAATTATTTAAAGACCTAAAGCTTAAATAAAATAGTTAAATTAAGAAAAATTAGAATTTTATATGTTAGTGAAGTAGAGTTGACAGTAAATTTTTTTTGCGAAAAAATAGTTAAACCGATTGCTGTTTACTGATAGTTTACTAATATGAGTTGAAATATTTACTTATTATTGCAAATTAGGCGCCTCAGGAAAAAAATTTTGTAAAATATGAAAAATGTATAAAAAAATTACATAAACATCGCAAAATGGAGTGTAGAATTGAAGAAAAGGTTATACAGCTAACAAACTTTTTAGTCAAATCTACAGACTATTTTCATAAAAAAAAAAATTATTAAATCCTTTATATTGAAGAAATTTCTTCAATATGACTATTTCTTTTGATATTTCACAGAATAAATTTTTTGCTCCAATTAAAGATTTTAATTAATTCCAGATACAACTGTAATTAAATTTTTATTTAACTCAATTATTTACTTAATTGGATATCTATTTTTTTTTTTTTTTTTTTTTTTTTGAATTAAGAATATAATTGAAACAATTAAAAAATTAATTAAAATGAATCTGTGCTAAAATTATTAGCTAATTTTTTTATTAAATTTTTTTTTTTAATTAAAATTTTTATAAATTTTATAATTTTTTCAGTTTTTTTTTCATTTTGTTCGGCTTTAGTGATTCTTTTTTGTTTTTCTTTTGTCAAATAAATATTAGACCGCGACAGGTAGATTTTTTGAATTTATTTTTAGGTTGGTAGACAATACATAAAGCAATACGTAAGCAATACATAAAGAGGTATCCAATAGACGTACAGGATGCCCACTGGTATTCAGGAGCAATCAAAAGGCACATGGGGTGGTGTCATTGACAGGAAATTTTGTAGGGATTTTTTGCTTTATTAAAAATTTGCGTTAGAATGGTCAGATTCTAACTCAAATTTCCAATTAAAATTCTACAAAAAAATTAAAAAAAAATTTTTACAATCAATTTATGAAAAATTATCAAACAATTTTCAAAAAAAAAATTTACAAAAAATGTTAAAAAAATTTTACAAAAAAATTTTCGAAAATATTTTCGCAAAAATTGTCACAATAAATTTCATATGTTTCTTTGAAATTGAAAAACATGAGTGTAACAACATATCTTTTTATATGGAAATGGTATATATAAGTTTGTCATTCCGTATGTAATTTCTACAATATTCATTTCCGATCCCATAAAATATATATTATCTGGATCGTTATAAATTGAAAAATTGATTAAGCAATGTCCATCTCTCCGTGTTCGGGTAGTAATGTTGTTTGCAAAGGCATCAAATTCGATACGCAAGATTTAAACCAACCAATCTACCAGGCATAGTTTCGATAATTTTGGAATTGTAATTCAGCAACATAAGATCATTCCTTGGGAGATTTCTTTTTGTTAAGTAAATATTAAACTGCGACAGGTAGATCGCAAGGAGTGCATACCCGGGAAATCAATAACCTCCTGCGAGGGCCGATTTTATGTTTATTTTTAGGTTTGTAAATTTTTCTTTTTTGATTTGTATTAAAGGCCTTTATAGAAAGCAATACATATAGAGGTAGCCAGTAGACACACAGGGTGCTCACTGGTAACCAGTAGTAGTCAATAGGCCTACTAGTGGGGGGTCAATATGAGGAAATTTATTCAAGGATCCTTTTGCTTTAGTATGACCATTCTAACGCAATATAGATTGCAGGAAGTTCCTAATTTTTACAAAAAATTAAAAAAAAAATCTTTTTAAATTTTAAATAAAATACAAATATATCCTCAAAAAAATTTCACAAACAATTTTCAAAGAAACATAAGAGATTAACACAATATCTAGCATTACTATGGCAAAGGGTATATAAGAGGGTTCTGTAGCTTAAGTGGTTAGCACGATGGCTATGAAACAATGGTCACGAGTTTAATACTCAGCCATGGCAGCATCAATTTTTCTGATATGTATTAATTTCTCTTTATAATAATGCATATCACAGCGCCCTCCTTCGCCGGTATTACCACATAGCAATAAATCGCCAGCGAAGTAAAATAATTATAAATTGGCTGTGCTAGCTTCAAATCAATTCGCCTAAATAACAACAGAGGCGCTTGCAACACAGTTCTAAAAAAAATCACAACGTGCAATTGCAGTGTTGCCATAAGCGAAGCTTTACTATCACACTAACCATCTGTCTTATCTACTACTATCCCTTTCCAAAGGAAGTAACACAGTTAATATAGGCATTAATTGCCTGAGTGTTACTTCCCTTAAAAAAAAAAAGATTCGACATGGCCGAATATAGCTCTATTACTTGTTTTTGTTAATATTACCTACTAAATTTGTTTCAGTGTACGAGTATGTCTTTACTAGGAAGCAAACATTTTCCACAGAGATTTAAAGCAGGAATTACATATAGAAGTTGCAAGCTTAAAGCTTGTTCGATGGATAGCAATGCCCTCACCGCCGTTCAGTGGTAACAACAACTATTGAACCTTTTATTTATTCTTATTTAATAAGGAATATATAAATAAGAAATGGGCCATAATTTTTAAGCCATTACTTCTATTATTTTTTGGCAAATTTTTTAATTTTTGTTAATTTGATTAATATTTTGCGGAGTCTTCATTTATGTTTTTGGGTGATGGCAAATAATGGCAGCATGCAAAATGGCCCTATTTGTATGCCTTTATTTGATATCGTTTTGCATTAGTTTGCGTTAGTAAATTTTTTGTTTTCCAAGCGGTCTATTTTTACAACTATGTCACGTAAAAGTACTTTCACAAGGCTTACTTATTCATTACATTTTTTTAAGAGTGGTATATGGGGACTTTGGAACCAAAACAAGGACCAATAGGTGATTTGAGAACCATTGGGAAAGGATTGACCAAAAATTTCATCGAAAATTAAGGAAATTGGATGTCTTTTCATTGCTTTAGGAAAAATTCGCTTCTTCGTTGAGTTGCTATGAGCAATATGATTATGATAATTTAAGCTTAAAGAAATCTTATGTAAATATCCAAGGCACCAAAGTAATATTAATGGCACCAACATTTTGTCTAATCTAAGGGGTTTCATATAGTAGTGCCAAATAACATTATGCAACTTTTGTCGCTGCGAAACGTTGTAAAGCGCTTCGTTTTAATTCTGCAATGACAAGTTAAAATAACGTTCTGTAAACAATATTTTTAACTGATGCTGTTCCATAAAACCCAAATAATTTCAAAGTAGAGATGAAAAAGCTAAATGGACCCGAAAGTAACTCAAATGTCTTAAAATGTCACAACTTTTCCACTGTCAGATTGTTTGCAGCTAACTTCCCGATCTAACAGCTAAACCTAAATATTTGTTTTCATATTTTATCTATCTGATAAAAACTCTCATACGCATGAAGCAAACCCAGGCTTTGGAGAATCAGTTTCTGAAAAATTGAATCAAAATTTTCTAACGTTACGAACTATTCAAATCTTTAATTGAAGCTGTTGGGTTGAACGCTCCACATAATTACTGAATTACTTCAAATATTGGAACACAAGTACAAAATGTTGCGCTGAAGCGTACAAGATTAAGAATAATTTAAATTGCTTTTATTAAGGTAATTAAGGTTCCTCTGAATATTCTATTATATATCTATACCTGATTTTTCAAAATTTTTTTCTTATAAAAAAATTAAAATTTATAATACTTTAACCTTTTGAGCATCTTCAAATTTATTCATAAAAATATGTTGATATTTTTTTCTGTTTTACTTTTATGGGATCTTCGTACAGTATTCATAAGTATCATCAAAAAAATGTTTTATAGAAAATTTGCATTTTTTCATTTTTTGATTTTTGTTATTTTTTGTCTTGTTCTAGTAATAAGATTATGTCTGCTTATTTCATACAATATTATTATTCACTTTTTTCCTGTGTTTTCTTTTTTCCTCTTCCAGAATTTTTTTTATTAAGTCCATTTTAGCATACACATTAATATTGTATTTGTAATACATGGCATTAGAAAGGATTACATTGTTGACTTTTAGGATTAGTACTCTTTGTGATGATGCTAATATTGGTCAGCAGGATACAGTATGTTTGATGTCGTTGTGGCTGTTTGACTCTTTGGTCAATATTAGTTAAATAATTGGTTTAAGATTCAACTCAGTGCAAGTTGTTTATTATTTTCTCTTTGTAATGCATATGAAATTTAATTAAAATCATAAAAAGAGAAGAAATAATTTGAAAGTGTAACATTTGCTTTTGAAAGCTATATAAAATTTCAAATAGTAATTGTACATAAAAGTTATTTTTATATAAGGAATTTATTAATTTGTTTCATGGAGAAAAATTGCTTTAATATTTCTTTATATGATGGAATCAGAAAAAATATATATAACGAAAAAATTGTTGACTTTTGCATAATAATTGATAATAACGAAGAAAATAATATTTTCAACAATCAAGGATTTTAATTGCATTCAGATAAAAATTTAATTAAATAATTAATTGATTCAATTATTTGTTTAATTGGGAATTTTTTTTGTCCTGTTTTAAACAAATATATATCTGAATCAGTTAAAAAATTAATTGATTTTTAATTTAAAACTAATTAAAACCTTTATTAGTGCAAAAAAAAAATTCTGTGAAATGATAAGATAAATATCTATAATTTCTTTTGGACTGCCGATTAATATTTCTTCTCAACTCAAATAATTGTAACTTTACAGGAGAAGGTAAAAACATACATATTCACAATTTAATTAATAATATACAAGTTCTTGTAAAAGCGTAATTTTTTACGTTTTTGCAATAAATTTTTGTGACTAGATGTATTTCTGTAAAATGTATTGGAATGACTAAAAAAACTTAATTTCGTAATTTTTTATAAATTTTAAACAAATATTTTAAGCTTTTCTAAAAATATTCCCTCTATGAAAACAAAACTTTTAATATTTTTTACAATTGTTATTTATTCAAAACATTTATCCCCAAATTGTTAATAGAAATCATTCTCTTACACATACAAAAATCTTACTCAATCATAATCTGACTCATCAAAAATAAATTAAAATTTAGCATTCAGAATTTCATTTGATTTAAGTGGATCTTAATTTTCATAAACTGATTTACAAATCAGAAAAAAAAATAAAATTCAGTAAATAGAAGAAGCATATGACAATTGGAAGCTCAAACAAATTCTCTTACAAATATACAAATATTTACACTTACACAGACGTACATACATACGTACAAACGTACATACAAATATTACTAAATACAGTGACGAGCAAAATAATGAAGAACACTAAAATTCTTAGGGCGGTTTTCATAATCGTACCAATAGCTAAAGGTAACTTTAATTCAAGTGGACTTTAAAACAAATTTCATCTTTTTTCATTTTAGCAACTTACCTGTAAAATAAATTCTTTTTAGAAAACTTGCGACAAAAATAGAGGCAACTATAAAAGAAACAAAAACACTATGGCGTCTTAAAAACTAAGAAAAAAAACAAAAAAATTTTAAAATATTAAAAAAATAACATTCAACTGAAAAAATACCAGTGCAGTAACAGAGCGGTTACTGCATATTTCGATTCGAAAACAAAATCATTAGAATCTGTGTGTCTTTCACGTTGTGTTCGGAAAATGTTTTTTTACGAATCGAAATACACATTACCCCACAGGCTAGAAAAATGGATAATAAAATCCAAACTCGATAAAATCTAAACTTTAGCTATTGGCAAGTTACAACAATGGGCCTTAAATTATTATAGTTTTATAATATAAAGGAAGAAATAATTTATTCGGTAGTGTTAAAATATACCTTGTATTGTACCTCGCTAAAAACTGCATTTTAATTATTTATGTCTTCTTAAATTTCTTCATAGTCAATAAGACGGTTCTTGTTCTATTCACCGAAAAATATAGTATACCTTATTTTCGATCCATTGTTATCAAAAATTTTAGGGTAATTTTCAACTGTAAGCTAAATTTTATAATAAATATCATGAAAAAGATCAAAAGACGTGAACTGCCGCACCACAAACTTCCATTCGACTACTCTTTGTAGTGGCCTTCTTTAGGGAAGACAACTTATATTGAAATACTTTGAAAGGTACAACAATAGAAGTTGATTTAAATGCCCCTTGCACTAAAAATTATGACTCCAAATTTAACGAGGGTGTGCTTTATCATAGTTAATTTTGTCGAACTTCACTTCTCCATAACTAAGAGGCTTTCTAACGACTAGAAAATTTTTCAGACAAAGATTCCGGTGTCCCAGGGCAATCGAGCTTGCAAAATTTTGCTCTACATCATGAGTTCCACCAGTCCTGAAAAGCGTGGGTCATATTGTAGGCTTAGACTTTAGAGCAAAACTAAATCCAATAAAAAGATGGACCATTTTAATGACAATAAAATTTCACACAGCTGTGGCTTCGGTTAAAGATGTGAGTTTCTCTCTACTTTTCATAACCAGAAGAAATATCACAATAAAAGTGTCGTATCTGACAGGACACTGGAAGTGAATGCCGATATAAAGATGAGAGGAGCACATAATGGAGCTTAATACGCATTAATTATAAATTTATTGGTTTTTAACAAATAACTATTGTTGAAATCATTTTTAGTAATGTATTCCTTATTATTACAACAAAGATAAATAATTGTGAATAAATTGGATATCGATTTTTTACAAAAAAGAAATATCGCATGTCATTATACCTTTAGACCCAATGACATGCCTAAAATTACCCTCTACATCTTCTAATGGTTGCATTACCAATGCAAGACATAAAAGATCTTTGGTATGATATTTGCTTACTGATACAGCTCTTTTCTTGAACGGATGCTGATTTATTATCGAAATTTTTGTTTCCTTGATAATTTTTCCACTTGTCAGCACAGAAATACATGTCTTAGCTTTGGACTGCACTAAGCAATGGAGTCTTGGTTGATCTGCTAGGATCTGGCTGCTCATCGAAATATAGACTCTTTTGTGGCATTAAAAAAATGATCCTTAAATATGAAGCTGCCCTTTACAGGTTCGCTAAAAGATAAAAATTACGTACTAAAATACTCTGCTACGAATTTTGGTTAAGCGCTATATTGAGTTATTTCCTCCCAAATTTAATGTTATTGTTGGGGACAATGTTTAGTTTCAAAAGGATGGAGCATCACGCCATATAGGTGATAAAACAATTCAATTATTGCATGTGAAATTTAACCAACGTGTACATTTTCTTCTTGGTTACCATAATCGGGCCCTTAGTTCAAATTATTTAATACCATTTTTTTCTACTAAGTTTTAAAAAAAAGACTTCGTCAATTCCAAATTTGTTGATAAAATTATGATGTTCATTTTCGCTACATACTTTTCAGTATCGATTATATATTTACTTTATATTTGATTACAATTTAAAGTAAATTGTCGTTAATTTAAATTTTCTTTCATAACCAAGATTCATTTGAAATCAACAATAATACTATCTGCTCTTTTTTATGTACATATTTCTATTTTTGGCACCCACTGTATTAAAAAAAATTGGTATGACAGTTTTTGTTTGAACTAGTGTAACGTTTTCAAGGAGTATGTATGTTCGTCATTTTCATCATATTTTATCCATTTCCCTTTAGTTGTTCTCATTCTCATCAATGAAATACTCTGGGAAAATCCAGTTTATATAAAGGCCTTATTTTGAGCAGGCCTGGGGGTTGTCAATTAAATTATAAGTATTTTTATTTCTTATTTAAATCAGGAACTAAAGTTTGTTACTAATAGATGTAAATTGAATAAATAGATGTAATTGAAAAAAGTACAAGAAATTGTAATTGAGAAATTACAATTACATATGTATATTTGTGATTAAGGATTTTCAATTACTAGTAATTATAGTTAGGCAATTATCATTATGCTGATATATGAATTCTGAAAATAAACTTCTGAAGCTTTTATTAGCATTAGATGTAACTCAAATTAAATAATTTTTATACCGACTCCATAAAATATATTTATATATTATGGATCCTTATACATAGAGAAGTTGATTTAGTGATGTTAATTGTAATTAAATATTTGTTTTGACAGTCTTTTTAGTTATATAACGCAGACTTCAATATTTCAATTACTTGTAATGGTAATTGGATTCTTTTCAATTACAACTTCATTTAATTGTAATTTTTTAAATAAAAATTGCATCTGATTGTAATTAGAATATTTAGTTACAAAGTACATGTAATGGAAAGAAAAACTCAATTAAAACAAAATATTGAATATAATTCTAGATAAATGTTTCCAATACACTCACATGTAAAATTAATTACAAAATGTAATTGAAATCTCCCAGGTCTGCGTTTGAATATACGAAGGCCGTCAGACACATTCCACGTTAACTCAACGTTTACTAAGGCTTTTGTAAAACCTTAACATTGTATTTCCTTATAAAGACTTTTGCAGTAGGCCCGCCATAAAAACAGTCAGATAAAATTTATGTTTTGAGAACAAAAAGTACAAACTTTAAAAATATATTTAAATAACAAACAGATGGCTGGCTAAGCGAACGCCTTTTCATATTTGCTAATGGGAATGCCATATACTATATACATCAACATATATATGTATATATAGATGAACAAATGTTTGCTTTTGCGAAAGTACATTTGTCTGTACGATTCATCTATGTGCAAACAGAATGCTTTATTTGCTTTTCACTTAATTCACTTTATAAAACTTCATGATTTTATAACAGTCGCGTAAAGAAAATAATGGTTGGTATAATGTTTTTATGTGAATTTGAGTATTTGTGAAAAGAAAAAAAATATAAAAACATGATATAAACCGAAATTGAAATTGTCATCAACCTGAAGGTAATTTTTTTATGCTCTTTACTAATTTCCATTTGTGTGAGTTAATGAAAAATTAAAACTAAAACCAGCAACCACTACAATCACAGAACGTTTTTAGGCTAAATTTTATTTTCTTTTAAAGCATGGGATGTTTTTTATAGTTTAAGTGGTGTTCATAATTTAAAAAAGCCTAAATTACAAAATCTAAATAAAACTAAAATACCGAAACCATCTCTTTAATAGGGTTTTAATAACAGCCCTTATAAATTCCATGGCATTAAGGAATAAGTGCTTAAGTCGACTTAAGCAAAATTTAAGTTAGTGGCATCATTGGAATCTCCACACTCCAAAGTACCCATGTGCAAAGTTTAAATTATTTTGTACCATTTTTGAAGAAGTTATAGCGAAATTTCTTTCTGCTTATCTTTTTTCAATGTCTAAACGAATTGGGAAAAAGCTTAAGAAACTACAAGCTATTTTTTCAAATCAAAAAATCTTTTTTTCACAACTTATTAATTGCAACGCCTGTGTACTTTTGGTAGATCTAAAATAATTTCCAAAACATACGTTTGACTTCCATGTGCGCAGTTTAAAGATCAGATATTATTTTAAAAAATTAATTTTTAAGTTTAAAATTGTTCTCCTACAAAACTTAAAAATCAGACTTAAGCACTTTTTCCTTTTTGCCACAGAATTAATAATTGAAAAATTTTTTAAAATTTAAAGAATTCTTTGTTCCAACAACTTTGATTTTCATAAAATCTCTTAAACGTTTTGTTACCAATAAACTGACAAATTAAATATATTATCCACAATACAACACTTTGGTAAACAAAAATACGAAAGCAAAAAAAAGGAAAAACAAATCAAATAAAATAAACTCATGAAAAATTCAAGTGGTTTTTCATATGTCGCCGCCAACTTCATTGGCTTCATATTCCATTTATATCCACTTCCGATGGTTTGTTTCTTTTGTTATCCATGTTGTCGTTATCGTTGTTGTTGCTGTTCTTGTTGCTTTTTGAATTGTTAGCTTAACACTCATTTTGCCAGTACCAACACAAATGTGCGATACTGGCACATTCCAAAAGAAAAAAATATTTTGATATTTTCTTGCAACCATAACGTACTCATTTTTTACTCAGAAGCTCATGGCAAACGCATATGGATACGTAACTAACTTTTGACTTTAAGTCTTATGAATGTGTGGGCTTGAGTAAGTGGTTGGTCAGGTAATTAAAGGAGTAGATTCATATATTTTATTTTTTATTTAAAAATTATTTTTCTATTATTATGAAAGACAAATAGCTTTCTGACTTCTTTAATGTATTTTTAAAAAGAAGATAATAGTAAAGCCATCATGAAACCTTCTCTTACAACTTCTAACATAAAATTCTGTTTCTAAAAAATCAACAAGAAGAGTAAGAATACATATTTTAACTAATTTATTAATTTAATAAATAAAAGCCCTACTTCAAGGCTTTTGTTTTCTCTAAGTTGAGAGAAAAAAATTAGGTGATTAATTTTAAATAAAAAATTATATATTAATTCTTTTAATAATTTAATTTTTTGCTCCATTTTTTACTTAAAATAACTCTATAAAGTAATAAAAAAAATGTAATAACTGAAGTCATTCTTTTAATTTTTTATTCATTTGTCAAGTGTATTCCAAAGTTCACTTACAATATGAGTATTTATATATTGGCTTATCGTTACCTAAAATGCGAAAGAACCATACAAGCTCAGTTTGCTTTAAAAAGAGGCAACTTGAATTTAAGGATACAAATCTCTGACATCTTTCAAACGATTTTAATGTAATTTAAAAGAGTGCTGCTTACAAATCAGGATATTTATGAAACCGATGGCGTGTTGGAAAGATGTTTTTAAAAAAAATTTTAAAGATGCCAAGAATGCTAATGTCTAATTAAAATTTTTCCCATTTTTTCTGTAAAAATAATTACCCAATTGAGAAAATTTTAAATTATTATTAGGCGAACTATTTGTGTATTACATACAATGAAATTTATATTCAAGCTTAAGTTCGTTTTTATTCTCTCTAAGAAAGAATTAATTAAATTAAAAATTCGGTGATAATATTAAAGAAAAATTGGGAAAATTTTATTTTTAGACACCAGCAGAGTGGAATGCACATTTCTAGACAGCTACGTCCGTCATCAGCACTCTTCTTATCTATCTACTTAGGGTAGTGTTTAGTTGTAAGCATCATCTATTTAACCAACCAAACCCAGATAAAGGAATACGAGAAAACTTGTATTCAATTATCAATCGTCAGTTGAGAACGAAGTCTACCACTACCTTAAGCTTCCCTCTTGTTGAATACTCAACTTCGTTCTCACCAACTGACGATTGATAAGTTTTTTTTTTCGATGGAGGACCATTACTATCTTTAAAGTCATGCAGTAGAGTAGACACATCTATAAACAATTATTAAAGCATCATTTTTAAGAATAGAAAGATGAATCTTTGTGCTGTGCCCGCACTATGAAATCTTTAGTTGCTTTCATGCATAGACATTTCTATGTTATCGTGCTTAAACGATCCTAAAATATTATTTACTTTGGAGTAGTGTCGCCAAGTTGATGGCGCCCCAACTGATGGTTTTTTCCTTTCTGCAATAAGATAAAAACGTTTAAATATATGCTTAATAATTAAAGAAGAAACATTTATATAATTAAACTTACTTAATCTTGTGGATAAAGTTATCCATCTCTGAATAGAGGTCTGTCTAAGCCATAAAAATCCCGGAAACCTCCATTTTTTTTTTCGATTTATTAGTATGTATATGTGGAATTTTTTTCCTACCGGATATGCAGCAAGATGGTTTCATACCTATGTAAATTCCACAGAAAACGGTTTTCTTTCTTACTATAAAATTACAAAAAAAATATATTGAAAAAATATATTTTGAACAAAAATTAATAAATACAGTTACGTGTTTCGCTCACTTTCAGTTAAAAATCGATAAAAATTACATTAGTGTCACTTAAAGGTAATTTTGACCCGCATGTTTAGGTGTTTCGTTTATTCAAATCAAAAAAATCGTTATAGAGTTATATTGAAATATATTAGCGTGATCGCCTTGTTTAGGGAGTAATTTTAGCCACGCCCATAAATAAAATCTGTACGTGATAGATGTAAACTAAAAACGCATTTCAATTTACCGAATTGTGGTCACTATATGGAACATATTTCTATAGTGGTCATAGTGGTTTAATTATAGTTTTGCGAGAACAAACGCAATTGTTATTGTAGAGCAATTAAATTTATAAAAAGCATTTTGATGGAGGAAGATGAAAAATATTTTTTACAAGACATACATGTGCCGTTATTTTTAAACAACAATTTGTTTATATTTTTCTCAACATAAATGTCGTTTTATAAGTGATGCCACTGAAATAATCTAACTTACAGCTATTTTGCTAGTGATGACACTAAAGCAAAAGATGTGGATAGGAACAAACATCTTCGCCCTCTATAATGTTACTTACTATTGTTGTCATACCTTTCGGTGAAGACCGTCCACACTGGCTGTTGTTTTGGTACGTTTGGCGAGCGCTTTCGATGTAAAGACATCATTTTCAAGCCGTGTTTAAAATGGTACAGAAATGGTCCTGTTACAGTTTTATTAAATGTATAGATAATTCACACACAACGAAGAATACAAAAAATAGTTGCGCCCTTTATCATTTGAAATGGCGATATGAATATTATTATCGTTACTTCTTGTTTACTTTATCCGTATAAATGTATAATTTTTCTGTTGTTATTTTTTCTTTATTTTAACGATTTAAGCTTTAATCTGTTTATTGTTTTAATGTCATTTGGTCGCTGATATCGTTGTCGTCGTCAGCAACATTTTACACAAATATGAATGAATGAATTTATATTCATATTCATATATGAATTTATTTATGTACGGGTATGTGAACATGAATGTTTGAGTATTTGTTTACACTTATTTGCCTCATGTTTGTATATGGAAATCTATGAGCGTGTGAGGATATCATATATTCATATGTATGTAAATACTTTGAGTATAAATATGTATAAGTACGAGTATGTATGTGCCTTAGTTGAAATGTATATGAATGAATTCAATACTATTTCATTTGATATGTTCACTTCTGTCGTGTAGTCTGTTGAAAATTAAAATTTCAAAAGTATCACTTAGTTTCCATTTCAACCATTTTTAACTTCTTCATTTTTCTTCTTGAACTTGTTTTATGAATTCCTCTTGCAACTGCTGATGTAGTTTTTGTCATGACTTAAAGTGTCCCTATGAGAATTTTGTTCTCGTATTAATCTTTAGCATTTGCTCTTATTAAAAATTCAATTGGATTTTATGTTTTCATCGTATTCAATATTAATTCACTTAAAGTTTTGAAATATTTAATGGGCTGAGACATGAATGACATGAAATCTGTTTAAAAAAATATAAAAGGCAGAAAGACCTTTTAAAATATGAGCATGTTACTAGCACAATTTTAAGTAAAATTTAAAAAAATAAATCTATTATTTGAAAAATGTTTTCCAAATAAATGAATTAACGTTTACAATGTCGTTTGTTTTAACATAATAACAATACAATCGCAATAAGCAGGGCATTAGAAAAGTCTTTAGGAACATTCAATGGAGAAAATTATGTTTTAAAACATTTATTTTAAAATATTAAAATACATAGAAAAATATTACTTACTATATCAACTGAATTTTTTTATAAATAATATGAATTTATCCCGTAATAAATACAATTTTTTTTCATATTTTATTTATTGAATCATCAATGTATTTTTACTAACAATAACAACTCATATCCTAAGTCTAAAATAAAAATAAACAAAAAAATTTTTGCGGCTAATCCCTCTAATGTAGAGACAAAAGAAGCAATATTTTGTCTTTTTTTCTGTGTTTGTATTGTAAGCAATCATAATTTTTCGATGTAGATAGTTTCAACGTTATGTTGAAAAAATATGTTGAATAGAATTATATCCCTCCTTCTTAGTCGAATGTAACCAGGTTAATTTAGTATTTTACAGGCCAGCGGATTTGTATGAGTTTCAACCTTCTTTAAATACGTCTAAAGTATTCTGAAATTTGTAAGTCAGAAAGTATTCTTAATTAAAAAGAAACATAAAAAATCTTTAAACGAAAAAATAAAAAATATAGCAAATTGTTATAACACAACGAAGTTTCGAAAGATTTATTTTGGAATTTTTCGATTATTTTTATTTAAACAACATAAACGAATAAAACAACAACGTTTACGCATTTAACAAATATGGAGTGGCCTACACCCACCCAATTCTACCATACCTCATGGAAACAGATATTTTTTATGGATATATTACATAAAGAATAAAAGTTCAAAGTGTATTCGAATCGAAAATATCATTATTTTCGGTTTGGGGTGTCAAGTAAATTACTCCTCTCCCTTCCCGATTACGCCCAAAAACTATACAGCTCTTTGATCTTTTACTCTTTATGTAATATATCCATAAGCTGGCACAAACTGGCTATCATATCGATATGTCTGTCAAACGGTATGACCTGCAGACCGTTCACAAATATTATGGCATACACACCCAAATAATAAAAATGAATCCAGGAGACCTCAAAACGTAAAGATCCGTTGATATCCCGACATTGATTGTTTTCACGATTATAGTAATGGCAAAAAGTTCACCCAAAAGAAGTTAGACAGTTTTTTGTCTCTCTTGAAATATTTAAAAAAGGAATTAACACAAAAGCAAAAACAAAAAGTTTTGAATTCAGTTCCTACTTCTTTTGCTAAATTTTCTTTCTGCGTACCTTATAGGTATTCAAATCTTAAACAACTATAAATAATTTTTTTTTGCGATTTTTCACTAAACACTGCAAATTTATAAATCTATGATTTTGTTTTTTACGCAATTCAGTAGCACATATATAAAGATGGTTTCATTCGTATTTTATACATGTAAGAATCGAAAAATAAATAGCGTAAACATCTAAATTTCTCTGTCAAAATTATTGAATACTAGCTGTGCCCATCACGTCGCACATTGGGTTGAAATTGCTAAAAACGGCTCTTAATTCAGGGGTTAGAGATAGCACTTATTTTTTCGGTTAGTAGTATTAAGTGGGTCATTACTACTTAAAAAAATCAGTTTTGAAAAAAAAAAATTTTTAAACGCGGGGGGTGTTCATTTGTCAGCTCTTATGAATACTTAAATTGTATTGGAAACTCCATTTTTAAAGATAAATGAATGAAATTTGGACAATTTGATAGGTAACAGTGCATGAGTAATAATCTGCGGACCATGTATTAAAAATTAATGTAAAACTACATGTATATGTAGACACTTACATACATACATGATTAATGCAGTGAGTGCGTTGCTAAGCATACACGAATTTTTCTTTGATGTTGAAATAGAAAACAATTTTTTTTTTCTTCTTATCGCAAAAAACCCGCAAAATCTTTTTGTATGATTTGTAAGTAGACATATCATAGAAAATTCCAAAATTTTTTTTTACCCAAGCTTCCCCAAACCGGAGTTGATTTTCTACTTGAAAGTGAAAACTAATTTTTTTTACGCCAATTTTAAAAAAATATTAAAAATATTTCTACAACAAAAATATTTAACTGAGATACATATTTGAGTTTCAAAATACCTGAAGTTGAAGGTTCCATTGAAAAAAATATTACTTTTATGCTAGAAAAATACAAAAATTTAATGAAAAACACAAAATTTGTTTCAGTTTTTACCACTGTTTTCAAAAACAAAAAAACAAAATTCAACTTTGACAACGCACAACTCGAAAAGTAAATAACATAGAAAAATGAAAAAGATAATTAGTGATGCACAATTTTGTTAACTATAACCTGAAATAGATTACTTTTTAAAAATATAGAATTTCAATTTTCAATTAAGAGCCATTATTGGGAATTTGAACCCAACGTGCGTCGTGGGCGTCTTGACAAAATTTTGCTCGATTTGGCTTTAAAAGTATTCCACACCAATTATAGGACTCTTACTTTTATAGTGTAAATACATTAACCATAACTGTATGGTTTATGTATTTACTTTATATAAAGATAAAATTCTAAAGATGTTTAAAATATTTTAATAATAATGAATTTAATAACAAGTAAAATACAAATTTTATTCAATTGGCGCCATATGTTGCACAATTTTGTTTAACATATCCCAGTTTTAATCCGAAAATTTCAGTACCTTGAAACTGGAAATTGCGTACTTTCACTGCTTTTTCTCCACTTTCTCTTAGATATGAGATATTTTTGCGGCAAAGAAGTATCCAATATTGGAACTAGGATGCTAAGGTACCTTCTCACAAATTTTTTTAAAATCCATCCAGTAGTTTTTACGTGATGCAAACTCAAAATAAAATCAGAGAGACAGACGTGCAGACAGATAGACAGACAGACGGAAATGAATTACTATTTTATTATAGGAATAGATGAAAAATTGCCAAATGAATAATCACATTAAAAAAATGAAAAATTGCCCAGAAGAGAATAAAGAAAATTTTCAACAAAAATTGTGAAAAAATACCGAAATATATACGGATTATCTTTCATATTTATTTATAGTTTTCTTATTGATTCAAAAATATAAAAATGTCTATAGTTTTATTAAGGGCATTGATATTTGTTTAATTCATCGAATAAGCTTTGAGCTTGCAACTCCTGTATGCAATATGTGATCATTTTATAAAAAATAAAAAGTCACGCAATTTTTTACATTTTATAAAAAATTTTTGCCTGCGGCTCCTAATTCTAAAATTTAACAATAACAACAATTATCGCGAAAAACGAATTTTGGCTATTGGCAAGTTATAATAGGCCTAAGTAAATATTTCAACTCATACTCATCTAAGTAACTTATTTATAACAACATAACTGGAAATATTTACTACTATAGAAAAAAAAAAGCATTCCATTTTTCGCCATTTTCATTTTGGCTTTTGGGCGATTTTTCAAAGGATCATATACTATTTTTTAATATATTTGTAAACTTAAAGATAGGCTCCCTAACTCTAACACTAAAAAAAACTAGCTATTCGCCCCACGTCATAGGCGCCTTGACAATTTTTTGAACGATTTTGCTTTGATAGTAATCTACACCAAATTTTCAGACTCTTCTTTTATAGTACAGTTAAGGTTTATATATTTTTATTATAACGAGGTGCCCATCGCTGGATAAAATTCTAAAATTTAATTTTTAGCAAAGTTTGCAGTACCCTAAATCGGTAATTTTTTTTTTAATTTTCCCTTGGAAATTTTTACGGTAAAAAAGTATTCTATATATTTGAACCAATATACCAAGGTACCTCCTAACAAAATTTTATTAAAATTCATCTACAAGCTTTTACGTGATACGAACACAGACAGACGGACAGACAGACAAAAATTGTTGTTTTATATTCCATTTTCATTTTATTATATGTAAAGATAACCTCAATACTCAACTGTGATGCTTTAAATTTCATAATAACAAAGTATTTTTAAACATCGTTAAATTCCTTATACAACAACTTTTAATTTACCATTTCTTCTATTTAAGACAGCAGTTCTGGAAGTTGTCATACCACCAGACATTATCAATGAGGAAACATCAGGTGATATGATGGTACCTGAAGGAGGTTCAGCAAAATTGGTGTGTCGAGCCCGAGGGCATCCAAAACCTAGAATAACGTGGCGTCGTGAGGACGGCAGAGAAATTATAGCACGCAACGGAGCGCATCAGAAAACGAAAGGTAGGTAAAAGCGGAAAATATATGTTTCCATTTTTTTTTATACAAGCACTAACAACAAACCAAAAAAAATAAAATTTATATTAAACAAAACCAGGAAATGCTCGTTGTAAACAAAAAAAAACTGCATATAATAGAACTTGCATGTAGCTAACTTTTACATTAACACTAAAACTCGTAGAAAAGAAAATATAAATAAATTTTGTTTTTTAAATAACTTTTATTTTAAATAATTTAAACTGTTTACCGCTCGCTGTAAACTTTTGCTGTTGCTTTAATACTAAATATATTTTGTAATTTTTATTTTAACTTATTTTAGCTTTAGCTGTAGAAGGTGAAATGTTAACATTGTCAAAGGTCACGCGATCTGAAATGGGTGCCTACATGTGTATCGCATCGAATGGAGTGCCACCATCCGTCAGTAAACGTATGAAGCTACAGGTGCATTGTGAGTACAAAAACAAAAATATTTACAGCCACCACTTAAAACATTATTAAACGATTTGCATAAATTAACAAAGTTTTTGTTGATTTGGCTTCGCTTTTCAAAAAAATTTAAGTTTTAAATTAACAAAAAACATTGCGAAGGTCATATTCTGACATAATAATTTGCAATAATGAAGATGTGTTTTACGTAATGGGTATAACAATTAATTAGTTTATTTTTTCACATCGACTTGGCGAGTACTTTGTTAAATAATATTATTGAAAACTAGGAATTATAGAAAATTAATTAGTTATTTCAAAAGAAAATTAATTCAATTGATAATTTTTAAAAAAATTTGTATCAGCGGTATTCATAGTTTGATGCAAATGGTCTTCATAAAAATTTGGTATTTTGTTGTTAGATTTCACAAAAAAGCTTTTGCAAGACCATTTACATCAAACCCTGAACTTCGCTATTATACATTGCATCGTTTCTTTTTCTTTAAACAATTACAAGATAAAAGCTTATACACAAAAAGAAAACAACTTTCGATGCATGACTGCCCGGCAGGCTAGTTGGTAATGCACTAGTTTATCAGTCTGGTGGCGTGGGCATAGATAACACATAGATGGCCAACTCTCCAAATGTCAAAAACGTGGCTTCAAATGTCTTTTCACATACGGGTACGGTGTGAATTCAACACACTTAGGGGAGTAAAATTTGTATTCAAATTTAGGCACTATTACGCGAATGGAATACATTGCACTTTCCAATTATATAAAAAAATTTTGAATTTTTGCACAGAAAATTATTAAACAATTTATTGTTTTTAAAATTTTTTAATAAAAAATAAATTTAATTTTATTGACATTTGTTTGGTGAAATTTATTTGTACACAGTATTGTATTTTTTTGTCTTTTAGGGGATGAATATTTTCAAATCAATATAGCAAATATTTCAAATTAGCATTCAATCTAAAGTTTTTCGCACATAAATAAATTAGGAAAATAAAAAATTCATATTTTTATCAAAAACCAAAAGAATTATTTAATTTTAACATCTAAAATTGAACGTAAAAAAAATATTTTGTTTTTCCAAAATATTTTATACAACTATGGGGAGTTTAGGTGCTGTGGGGAATTAAAAAAAAAACCAACACTTATACAATTTTGCCTACCAATACATTCTTAGACTTAGGTTTTTTGACAAGAGACTTAGGTTTTTGACGTTTCAGTTGACTATCTATGTGTTATCTATGGCTGTGGGTTCGATACTCAACAAAGTCTCTGGGTTTTTTACTATAACGAGTGAAAGTCTTCGTTACTATGCTCGAATGTAATTTGTAATTGTATTGTAACATTTAATAAATAAAAAGTTAAACTTTCAATTTATACAATAATAGAATAATAAGAGCGAGAAATGTCACGTGCCATTTGGAAAAGCGTTCCTGGGAAAATCAAGATTGCAGTAAATTTTAGCATTGGAAAGAATTCATCTTTTAATAGTTTGTATCTGTTGTACCATAAGGCATCACAATCCTGGAGGATTTCCTTACCGTGATCATAGATACTACACTGACTCTTTATCCTTATTATTATTCTATAGAGGTGTTTTTTCGACGTCAGAGGCTTCTTGTAAGGAATCCTTATGTTATTTTTACTTAGAAACTTTTAAAAAGAAACCTCGAAAAGACAATATTGGTACTGCCTAACTTCTTCAATCTTATGCGGCAAGTTAGCTTCGACTTACTGATGTAAATTGGGCGTCTTGATAGCTCTATTGGAGAGAATAGATATCTCCTTTCTTCTCTAACTCCTGTTAATGGTAAATGGAGGATATCTTTCCGCTGGAAGGATGGTACGGATTTTTCCCATATACTCATAGTAGTTCATTCGCAGACATACTACTCCAGCTTTCGAAAGGTATACCTTGGTGAAATTTGCTCGTACTCTCTTTTATTATCAGAGCAATAGCTAACTTCTTATTGAAGGAACTGTGCCATTCTGCCCCATAGGTGTTGAGTAATCTTTTAATCATGGTGCAAATCCATCGCATCAATTTGTTGTCTCTACATACCGTTTTTATAACAACTAAGAGTTCAGTATAACTCCCAGTTACTTGACCTCCGATTACCGGTCTAAAGAACTCTGCTGGTCTTCGTAGGGTTGATGCCAAGACCTTCAGTTTATCACTATTGCACCGTCAATCTGAGCCCGCCCTGGATGATATGACAACCACTCTTCGTCCTAACCACAAGTTACACATTCCCGAATTAAGTCGCTGCAACAATATTTTTAAACATATCCATATCTGGCTCCTCTTACTGAGCGCAGTAGTAACTGCTCTGTGCACTGTATTTTCAAAAGCTCCTTCGAAACAAATCTTAACGAAACTAAGTAAGAAGCAATTGCAAATTATAACAAAGCTACTTGAAATTTTTGGGGAAATTCATCATACATTCACGCAAAGAAAAAACATGGTTGAGGTAACCATAGTCTAAGAACAACATATTAATTATGAATTATAAGGTTGAAGGCAAGCCATATTAATATTAACATAATAATATTGTTATGTTAAGACCATATTATTGCCTAACTTAAAAATAACATTGTAAAGTATAAAATTTTATTATGAAATAAGTTAAGTTAATGATATATGTGCATAAAAAAACATACCTTATTTGTTTATATTAACATATCGTATAATCAAACACACAATTATTTATTACTTTATTTTTTAATTATTCGATAGGAGATATGACTCAAATTATAAATTATTATTATTTAAAAGATAAACCCGTAAAATTCTATTCTAATAATTTAAAACCCGTAACTTCAAAAAAGCAAACATTATTTGTTTGTTTTTAGTCATACTGTGGTTACGTACTAGCAAACTTATCATAATTTATTTACTAATAATATATTATGGTTATAAATACAATATTAGTTTGGAATACTAATAAAACTTTGGTGGTGGTTTATATAGTTTATATAGTTTAAAACAACCATGTTGAATTTTTTGGGTGTAGTAACCTTTTAATGATCAAATGGTAACAAAAACTTGTTTGTCGTGACCATAGTAATGATCAAAACAACTTTAAGTTGTTCAAAAAAGGTTTAAACAATTGATGCAACCCTACTTAGTAGATTGTTTAAGGCTTTTCAGTCACGATCCTTCGCGGATATGTAACTGGAACTACACCAAAAACCAACAAAGACAGTAGTCCAATTGTTACTGAATGTGTTTCTTAAGGACCTTATCAAATATCAATTGTTTAAACTACTGAAATTGCTCCATAAACATTTCTAAACAATAATATACCAATAGCTTAAATTACTTAGTGCTTCATTATACTGCTCTAATTTTTAATCGTTACAGAGATGAGAGAGTTTGCCAAAGAAAAACTTCTACATCTAATTCTTAGTTTTAAGAGTAAATACACTTTTTTGACAACTTTAATTACATTTATTTCCTGAATACAATTCTATATCTTACAAATTAAAAACTAATACCCCAAGCTAAGTCACTACCAAATCCGAAAGTAATACAATAAAAAAGCAACAACAAACAAGAGCACACTCACCCAACTTTTTAGCAAACTTATAAATATTCAACGAAGTTGAAACCGACAACCAATAAATAGTACGAATTATATTTATTTCCGTCTCAGCAGGTTTTGACTTTTATGAGTCGATTCAAGTCAGCAACAACTTTAACACGCATACTTAGTTTAACCTATACAAACATGCACGCATACATGATTAAAACTACTTATATACATATGGATGTACATACATACGTACATACATGAAATATGAAACTTGAAGCAAACTTGTGTAAAGAAAATATCGATACCGTATATTGTGGCTGTGTTTTTGAAATTTAACTATTGACAAGTAGACAGAACCACAGGATACTTGTAGTTGTATTTATTGTTTTTGTTATTGTAATATTGTTGCTAGTTGTAGTTTTCGTTGCATTTGTTGCTTTAACACAGCGTTTTGTAAAAAAATTTCCCAGAAGTTTCTTAGTTGTTTATGCAGTTTTGTTTCTAATCTATAAGTTTAATAGAAGAAGCAAATGTACAAGTATTTCCGGTTTATTGTTCTTCACTTCCCCTCTACTCTGCCCTTACTACCATTAGCACTCCCCAACAATGTTCAAACACTTTGTTAATGGTGCAGAAATACTTGGAATATTTACGCGGTACATTAAAAATTTAACACCATTTAAAATTACAGTAACGATAACTATCAGCAGGCAGCTTAATGAGAATAAACATGTGAAGTTGAAGGTAACGAAATATATAGTTTAATGTAAGGAAGTTAGGGAAAGTGAAGGGAAATGAAACTGGAGTTTTAAGCAGTTTAGAATTATTAACTTTATGTTAAGAAATAACTATTTATTTGATTTTATAATTCTTATATTTTGCTTAAATCGTCTTAGGTCTAGCTTAAAATTATTAATGAAACTAGAATTGACCTATGCAGAAATAGCCTAACCCAGCCTCTTCAGTTATATATTAAATAAAAAATTAAATAAATGCACACGCAGAAAAAAAACATGGTTATGGTATGGTCACAAGAAGCATGCTATGTTTTCTGTAACTGTATATGGTTGCGATGAACAACTTATAATTGTTTTAATCATTACTATGATCACCACAAACAAATGTTTGTTTCTATTCGATCATTATGTGGTTACTACGCCCAAAAAATGGTTTCAATTTTAAACCACAACCAAAGTAAAATTAGAATTCCAAAATAATATTATATTTTTAACAATAATATATTATTAGTAAACAAATTATGAATAATTGCTCGTATGTTACCACAGTATGACTAAATACAAACAAATATGTTTCGTGTTTTTCAAGTTTTTTTTTTTTAATTATTAAAATCTTATTTTACGAGTTTCTTTCAAAAAATAATAATTTATGATTTAGTCATATCTCATATCGAATGCTTAAAAATAACCTAAAACATAATCGTGTGTTTCATTATAATGTATGTTTATATAAACAAATTAGGTGTGTTTTCATATTAATATACCATAAAATATGTTTTAATTAATTTCATAACACAAGTTAACAATGCTACTTAAAAGGTAAACATATTATTGTTTAACTTACAACAATAAAATAAAATAACAATATTATGTTTACAATAATATGGTTTGAATCCAACCATATAATTCAATTATAATATGTTGCTCTTAATATTATTATTATGGTTATCTTTACCATGTGAATATACAAATTTAATTAAGAGTAAAGGGTCTAGGTTTTAGGTTATGAAGAACCTGAACCATTTACTTGGAATAACATTTTATTATTTGCTATTATAGCAGCCATAATAATACACCCTTCATGTCTACCTATTACGGTTCCAGAGAAAGATTATATTTTAGATATTCTCAAAAAGAGTTTTTTACAAAAGTTTTTAAAAAAAATTTTTATTTAAATAAATCTGAAGTTTTTGAAAGAAGTGTACTTCAAAAAATATATTTTATATTAAAATATATTTTACAAAAAGTACTTTTGATAACATTTCTTTACAAAGAGAACATTTGGAAAAATATTTTAAATTGTCTGGTCAATAAAATTTTAACTTTTGTTTGTCAAATGAGAACTGATATCAAATTTTTAATGTACTAGGGCCATCAAACACTAATATGGGAATGAAAAAAATTGACACGTCAGGTTTCCTTGTGACATCATAACATATATTTTCACAAAGTACAACCACCAGCTACATTTATAGATATTATTGTTTAATAGAGAATAAATACTTAAAATTTTGTGAATATTTGGTTTCTGGAAGGTATTTTCTAAGTCTCCAACAATAATCTGCTATCATTTCTGGACTCCATTTCCGTTGTTAACGTATCTCCATTAAGGAAATGTCCCGATGGAACCTCTCTACTTGTTCGACACTCGCAGCACCAAAATTTTCCGAAAAGAAATCCAGATGAGAGTCCAGGCTACGTATTTTTAAAGACATATTACACCCGAATGCTTTATATGATATTATAAGTTTATTTATTAAATCTTTGTACTTACCGATCTATGGTTTCTTAGAAAATTTCGGACAACGTTCACAAAACATTTCCAGGCAAGCTTTTCCTGATTATTCAGTTTTTCTCTTATCCTTTATCAGTTGCCGAATTTGTGGACCTACGAATATTTCCTCTTTAATTTGTGCCCCGCTGAGTGTAGGGAATTTTTCTTTCAGATATACAAATCCACTGCTATCTTTAGGCATAACTTAGAGTAGAATCATGACCTTCTGATCGATTTGGAGGCTTTGGGACAGGCACTTAAGCACTATGTAGGATGGGTCGGACAAAGACTAGTTTGGACTTTGAATAGTGTGTTTGGACTTGATTGTATTTCGTTTCGTTCGAGTCAAACAAAAATAACAATCACTTACACGATCCCTTGTTTCGGTCCAATTGGTATAGCAAATGACATACATATGTCTCTGGGTTCTTATTTAGCCCAATCTAATAGCACCCAGGATTTTCTTTATGCCTCACAGGAAATCCAAAATAGTCTAAATAGCACTGTTCAATAAGTGATGTGGAATCGTATTATATATTTATTTCTAATTACATTTATTAAATAAGGGCCATATTCATAAAATAGAAACATTTTTACAATTAAAAATACATCCTAGATAGATACGAAGAATGCTGAAGACGGATGTAGCGATCCAGAAAATGCATCACTTTCTGTTAGTATCTAGTTATTCTTTATCTCTTTATAATAAGGAACTTAAGCCAGAATAAATACTAATTCATTTAAAAATAGTGCAAAGAAAATTAAATTTATATGAAACATAAAATATTTATATTTTTTGAAAATAAATATTTTTTGTTTCTTTCATATTTATTTAATAATTTTAATTTTATTATTTATTTAATAAATTTAAAAGGAATTACGCGTAATTAGAAATAAATAATGTTAAATTATTCACCTAATTTGTCGAAAAAAAAATATTATTTCAATCCTATGGGACAGGTAAAGAGAATAAACAAACTAAAGCCTCAGTTAAAATTAAAAAAATATATATATATTTTTTATTTCTAAGATTTTGTGAATTTAAATATATAAATTATTTAATATTATACTAATTACCCATAACAATTTATAATAAAAATGCAATTTATTTGTTGAGGTAAAAACTAGTTCCTATACGTATTTCACTGGTTGCTTACGCCAGATCGTCAGGAAACCTTCTTCCTAGTTTTAGAAAAACAAAAATTAATCTAAAAGAAATGAATTTCTATAAACAGAATGAGAGTAAGGTTAACGTTAATGTTAACGTTTTTATTTTTCTTACTTCTCTTCTGAAATATGATGGTTTTTTTTTTGCCAACTTTTAATGCAGACGGTTGGTTTTTTGTTTGTTGTAGTAATTGGTAAGAGGCTTCTATTAAAATAATTCTCATTCTGTTTTTGCAATTTTATTATAAAGATATATGTATATATAAATACATCGTAGGCGACCTGATTTTTACGATTTTGCTTTGAAAGTAATCCAGACCAATTATTGGGACCCTTACTGTTAGTTTTTGTATTTACTTTCTATAGAGGTACCCATCCCGGGGTAATTACTTATGAACAAAGGCCATAAAACCATAAAATTAATATAATATTCTAAAATAATTGTAAAGCTCTGTAAATAGTGTTTAAAATATCTCGCTTTTAAAAATAAAAGGTGCTGTCAAGTGTGCTACTTTTTTCCTATTATCTCTTAGAAATGAGATATTTTTACGGAAGAAAAGTATTCTTTATTTGAACCGAGAAACAAAAGTGCGTCCTCACAAAAATTTATTAAAATTCAGCTAGCTAGTGATGAGAACATAGACAGACATACATACAGAAAGACAGTTTTATTATATGTATAGACTAGCAGTGCCCGCCACGTCGTGGGTGTCCTGGCAATATTTTGCTCGATTTTGTTTTGAAAGTATTCCACACCAATTGTAAGATTCTTACATTTATAATGCTTCAGTTATGGTGTATGTAATTACTTTATATGTACTTTTGTTACCCATCAAAATAATATTGTAAACCTCTGTATTTTAATAACAATGTAATTCCACAAATTAAAAATACAAATCAAATACAAATTTTATTCAAATGCCGCCATGTGTTGCGCCGTAGTTTTTAAAACTTCCACTTTCAAAAATAAAAAGGTGAGTTGAATAAATAACCGTGTTGAAAATATCACAGCTTTAAACCGAACATTTCAGTACCTTTAAACCGGAAATTGCGTTTTTCACAACTTTTTCTCCACTTTCTCTTGGAAATAAGATATCTTTGCAGAAATAGTACCCAATATTGGGACCACGATACTAAGGTACCTCCTCACAAAATTTTATTAAAATCTATCCAGTAGTTTTTACGTGATGCAAACACAAATGAAAAGCAGACAGACAGGCGGAAATGAGTTACTATTTTATTATATGTATAGAAAATATATATTAAAAACTTATCATAAAATAAATTTCGAAATTATTGTTAAATCAATGAAAATATCTAAAACCATTTAACTCTAGGTCATTACACACTCGTAACTGCATATACATATGTATCAGTGGGAAAAAGCAATAACTGCTTAAGTCGACTTAAGTATTTATGTTTTGTTATTGTGAATAACTAAATTAAGAAATACAAAAAATGATGTATGTCCTTTGAAGAAATATGTCCTAGTAGGAACTAGTAGGACATATTTCTTAATTTAAAAAGTCCTGACATAAAGAAATATCTTTAACTGCAATGGGAATAAATTAATAAGGACCAGCTACAAAGTTTTAAAGTGGTCTAATTTAAAAACACAGAATAAAACATATACAGATTTTTCTTTTAACCACAAATACATATATATGTAATCTTGACTTGGTTATTCATATATAAAATGTTAACGAACAATTACTTTTGGAAAATATCCAAATGTCACTGAAATTATTTATTTTTTAAATCTTTCTTTATCGATTTGTTTGAATCATATTTTTATTTATTTACTTCCGCATTATCATAAATTACTAAATCTTCTAAAATCGTATCTCAAATAACTATTAGTTCTTAACTTAAATCTAAGTTTGCAAAACGACTATATGTGTTCCAATACCTACAAAATAAAAACTTTTTAAAATTAAGAACTTTTCCACTAACTTTTTGACTTTTGTCGTGACTTAAAAAAGGATATTTTGCTTAACACTTAAGGTGCAAATAGGTAAATACTTAAGGCTTGTGTACCTAAAGTTAGGTAAACTTTATCACACATGTATACCAACCAACACATTAGTGTTTCTGTCTGCTTCGCTAGTGTAAGCGTGCAGCAAGTCTCTAATGATTGTTCAAACACGCATCTAACATTTGTTAGATTTTTTTTGCAGGTCATTGAGTTTTTACATTTAGTGCGTTTGCAAAAGTTTATGATGTGAACTTTCTGCTTGCAAAAGTATTCAATTGTGTATTACCACCTGTAGATAGAGTGCAAAAATTATAGCAACAATAGCAAACTTAACAAAAATTTAATATCCTGCTTTTCTTTCATTTGTTCGTACTAAACGTGTCAATATAAAGAATCAATAGAACTCTCATTGTTCATTGAACTCCCAAGAAAATAAAGTGTTTTTACCAAAATTGCAAATAAATTTTGTAGACTTTATAGAAACATTCATGAACAAGGAAACGTTTATACACTACATATGTATATGTATGTATGAATGTCGAAGAGCGTCTAAATATGTATATGTGTGTAAAAGTCCCAAAAGATTTTAAAAGCAAATATGTATATCGGATGTCTTTCAATCAGAAGTACATCTATGAAATGAAAAATGAAAACAAAAAACCTTAATAAACAAAACATTTATCTTTTCAATATATCTTTAGTACCTTTAACACAAATGATTTCATATGAGTTTATGGAATGAAATTTATTTAAAGGCATAGAAAAAAATTAAACTGGAAGAAAATAAACGATTTACTGACGGCTTCAAACAGGAAAATTATTACACAGGACCCGGTATTCTTGGACCAAAGTTTCAAAGGATTATTCCCATGTACAATTCTTTCAGGCAGATATTTATTCGATATTCAACTGTGCCAGGGAATTAAATTTATTTAAAGGCATAGAAAAAAATTACACTAAAAGATAATAAAGGATCCACAGACGGCTGCAAACAGAAAAATGGTTACACGGGATCCTGTATTCTAAACTCAAACTTTCAACGGATCATTCCCATGTTGAAACACCTAACGATCTTTCAGGCAGAAGTTTATTCGATTGTCATCTGTGCTAAGGAAGGTTTAAAGAGAGCGAAAAAGCGTATAAAAATACATTTCATGTCGGGCAGCCGAGCTTCGCTTCGAGAGCTAAAGTCTGGGGTAGCCTACTATCACTCAATAAGACATTGTGGTCTACGTTACCATCAATTCAATTTAGGAAACACTAAGATCGAAACTTGCAGATGCTGTGAACTGCATATGAGACTTCGGAACAGGCTCTTTGTTCGTGTCCTGCATTGGGGTCTCGTAAAACAAGATTCCTCGGGGGCTTTGTATTGTCTCCAGGGGATATGACTGATCTCTTACCGTATGACATTATTGGCTTTGTCCGTTGCCTAGGACTTGTTTACTGAACATAAAGGCTTTATAATAGATTCTCTGGTTTGCGGTACTGAAGGCTTATTATTTAGTATTAATAAATAAAGGATAGATTTTTTTTAAACTTACAGTGCTTTTGCCCCAGTTCATATCGTTTGACATATCGAAATGATATGCTATATATGCCTTTTGTATATGGGATGAAGAGCTGTATAGTTTTTGGGTGTAATTGGGAAGGAGGGGGGTTAATTTACTTGGCTCAACAAACCGAAAATAATGGTTTTTTTCTATCAAAATATCTCTTTCCATGAGAGATATGGTAAAATTGAGTTTAGGCCACATACAAAATTTTTTTTCATAAACACGTCGAATTTCTAATGATCACGAAAATTTCGGTTGCAACTAAATTTTCTTCCATTGGTAAAAGACCGAAACTGTGGAACCCAATTCGATTATAAAATTACAATCATGTTTTTAGAAACAGTCTTTTTCTCTTTTGAACATTTGTGAATTTTGAGTTGTGACGTTTTATGATTTAGTCTGCGATATGTGTGATGTGTGTTAATTTAAAAAATTAAAGTCTTGATTTTTAGCTCTTAAAAGTACTGAACACACGCCATACTTAAAATTTATCATTCAACTAAACATCGTCTTCTATAGCGATATATAGAAGTGTTTTTAGATTAAACATTACTTTTTGTCTGCCTTTAAATATAAAGCAAAAGCAAATTAATTTAAAAAAAACATTTCCAGTATTTTTATCTGAAAATTGTTTTTAATCAGAAAATTAAGTGGTTTTCTTTTACTTTTTTAGAATGTTTTCTTTAGTTATTTTTTACGTTTTCATTCATTCATTCATTTTTCTTTTTGCCAAAGGTGCTATAATTATATAAAAGAAAAGATTCCTAATAGAAATAATTTGATTCTATTTAAACATGTGTTTGTTGTGTAATACCTGGTTTTTTGATTACATTTTTTGTTGCTCCTACATATTATTTGTTTTGTGGTTGTCTGTATTTGTTGAGATCTGTCTCGACGTGTTTGAAGACGTGTAAGTGATGTTGTCTGAGATTTCCTTAATAACTTTACTTGTCAATTAAATGTAATAGAGGGAAATTGAATGAATGATTAAATTATATGGCTGCTATGTCATTGTGCGATTTGGGATATTTGTTTATATTGTTAATTTATGTTATTTTTTATGTATTTGAAATTAAAGTATGCTTTTGCTCACAATTAAATATATTTTTTTTAGAATTTAATCAATATTTAATAAAACCTTTAAAAAATAAAAAAATTGCCTAAACGTAAGGGTTCAGTATAGCTTTAACAAATCATTAAAATGTCTTATAGATTATTAAAAATAATTTAAATGATTTAAAATCTTAACGATAAAATTAGTACTAATTTTATTTTTTGTATATTATTTAAATCATATTATTATTCTTATTTCTTACGATTATGGAACGGTACCACACAATCTTCGTAATTTTCATTAAATTTAAGATATTTTAAGAAAAATGTATTTGCAGAATATTTGTAATGAAGTTGTTGATAGTAGCGTTTTACTGGTGTTTCTCAATAAAATTTAAATCAAAATTAGTTTAAATAATTGAGGTGCATACCACAAATAAAATTGATAAATTCCATATAATGAATATAAATATGGTATAGTAATTATATATAAGTAGAAAATAAGATACCTATACATATAATAAAACAGCAACTTTTTCCTGTCTCTCTGTCTATCTCTGTTCGTATCACGTAAATACTTCTAGATGCATTTTAATAAAATTTTGTGTGGAGGTACCTTAGTATCTTTACTCAAAAATAGGGTACTTTTTCAAGAGAAAGTGGAGAAAAAGCAGTGAAAGTACCAATATGCATACTTTACAACGCCTTTTATTTTTAAAAGCTGGATATTTTAAAGGTACATTTGAAAGTGGAATATTTTATACACCTTTTACAGAGTTCTGCAATAATTTCTATAATACTAGAATTTTATTCAGGGATGGGTACCATTATATAGAGTAAATACGTATACTATAAAAAAGTAAGAGTCTTAAAATTTCGTGTGGATTATTTTCGAAGCAAAATCGTAAAAATAATGTCAAGACGCAAACAACGTGTTTGGGTGCAGCTAGTTAAGAATATATTGAATTTATTAGTCGATCTGTTTTATTAAAATACAAATTAATTTTTTAATTATTTCTAAGCAGAAAGAATATTTTTTACAAACTAATAAATATCAAACAAGCGGGTAGCTTTGGGTGGTGGTAGACTTTGTTTTCATCAAATGACGAATGATAATTGAATACAATTTTTCTCGTATTCCTTTATCTGAGTTTGTTTGGTTAAATAGATGATGTTTACAACTTAACACTTCCCAACGTAGATACATATATACAAAGAATACTGAAGACGGATATATCCAGATGCATTACATTATGCTAGTGTCCATTTTTTGCTTTAAAAAGTTATTTAACTAAAATATATTTTTTCTACTTAGAAAGAATTAATCAAACTTACAAAAATTAATTTGTAAAAAAAATAAAATTATATAAAACCTAATAAGAAATTAACATTGAACGGCAATATCTAAATATTTTATAAATATCTCATCCATTTATAAAGGCCTAAGCCGATTGATCGAAAATTTGACACGAGCATAGCAGAGGAGCATCTGATCTTTAGTTTTGAAGGTTGAAGTCATCTACTTGCCAGGGTTGGTGCTATGTGGTCTTATACATGGGTACCTCACACCTGAAAAATTTTTTAGACTTGGAATTTCTTCAATTTTATACGTACAAAACTATGCTTTCATAAATTATGTTTTAAAATGAGCTAAATAAGCAATCAAAATAAAATTCTTGATTTTTTGGTACCCTGGTCCAGTTTTTTCAAATTATTGGAAACAATATCGTGATAATTTTTTTTAATTTTTTCTCGTATCTAGCAAGCAAAATTAAAACATTGTGGAAACATTTGAGCATTATTTCTTTTATATTTTTATTTCTTCCTGCTTAAAATTTATCACTATTTCGCCAACTCAAATATAAACGTTAGAAGTTATAAAAAGTAAAAAAAAATTGTGATCTACAAATTGGTACATACACACAAATAATTCGTATAATACAGAAAATCGCTTATATAAATAATTTATGGTAACTTCAAATAAATTTAAGAAGTTCCTCGGAACCCTTTTTTAGGACTTACTTATCAATTTAAAATTATTACGAAA
>OX451218.1:110952632-111071240 GCA_949628195.1 Phasia obesa
TAATGATTGCATCTACAAAAGAGTCTAATGCCCATTTTTTTAACTGGAAATATCGGATAGATAAGTAGTTTTTCGTTACCTATATTATAAGTATGCTAAACATTAGCTTTAAAGTAAAGTAATAGTAAAGAGCCCTACCCTCATTATTATAAGAAGAAACTACTTATCTCTTCTATAAAATTCGAACTTTAGCTATTGGCAGGTTATAATAATGTCCCTAAGAATAAAATTTATTATTAAAAATTTTATTTATAATTATCATTCATGTTATAAATATCGAAAAATAAATGTTGTTTGCACAAAATATATTAAAAAATACATACATCTATAACTATACACATAATAAAATAGTAACTTGTTTCCGTCTGTCTACTTTTCCTTCGCGTTCGCATTACGTAAAAACTTGTGGATGGATTTTAACAAAATTATGTGAGGAGGTACCTTAGTATCCTGATTCCAATATAGGATACTTTTTTCCGCAAATATATCTTATTGCCAAGAGAAAGTGGAAAAAACGCAGTGAAAGTAGGCGGTTATTTTAGTAGTAAAGTAAATACATAAACCATAACTGAAGCCCTAACTACTAATAGATGGCGCTGTTTTACCATAACTGAAGCATAGTTTAAGGCGGCACTTAAATGTAAGGGTTTTTGGTGTGGATTATTTTCAAAACAAAATCGAACAAAATATTGCAAGGACACTCAGGAAGTGGCGGGCACAGAGAAAATAAAATAGCTTATTTGCGACAAGGCAGACAAATAATTCTGTGGCAATAAGGAATAAGTGCTTAAGTCGACTTAAGCAAAAATTAAGTTACTGGCACCTTTGAAATCTCCGTATTTCAAAGTACCCATGTGCAAATTTTCAATTATTTTGTAAAATTTTTCAGGAAGTTATAGCAAAATAATTTTCTGCTTATCTTTTTTCAATGTCGAATCGCATTTGAAGAAAAGCTTAAGAAACTACAAGCTATTTTTGGAAATCATAAAAACTTCTTTCACAACTTATTAATTGCAACGCCTGAGTACTTTTGGTAGATATAAGAAATTTTTCCAAATCATACGTTTGACTCCCATAGCTAAAGTTTAAAGATAAGTTATTTAAAAAAAAAATATTTTAACGTTTAAAATTGCTCTAATACAAAACTTAAAAATCAGACTTAAGCACTTTTTCCTTATTGCCACAGAATTATAAACGAAAAGTTAATTTTTGACGTATTGGTTTTTCTTTGTTTTTATTTAATTTTTTTATTGAGTGGGAGCAAAAAAAGCAAAATACAACAAAATAAATAAATTAAATAAAGTAAAATCGAGAAAAAAACCTTTCCAATGTTTTCTTTCCTGATGTAATATCCGCCAACAAAGTACTCATTATCATACTCATATTTTTGCGGAAAAAAGGTATCCTATATCTGAATCATGGTAAGAATGTATCTCCTAACAAATATTATATTATTATTATTATTATTATTATTATTATTATTATTATTCATCCAGTAGTTTTTACGTGATGCGAACATAGACAGACAGATATACATACAGACAGATAGCCAAAAATTAAAAAAGTTGGTGTTTTGTATTCTATTTCGATTACTATCTGCACCAGCAACAAAATGTTCAAAAAATATTTCGTTTACAGAAATGGTCCTGTTATATTTTTATTATACATATTTATAGACCAAAGGTATCAGATTTATCAAATATTTCACGAAAAAGTCGTAACCACTAAATTGTTTAAATAATTATAAATCTTTAAAAATTAAATCGGTAACACAGTGTATATTAGGATTTTAATTCTACTTTCTATTGGAAATGAGAACTTTATAGGGAAAAAAGTATCATATATTTCAATTGAGGTGATTATGTTTTTCTCTTTTTCAAAATTTATTATTCAAAAATTTAAGTAAGTTGTTGTTTTGTTGCCGCAGTGCTCTCATCTGGTAAAATTCGCATTAGTTGCTAGTTAAAGATAAGCACTAGATGTTGAAATAGTGAAATAGTTGCAATAAGTACGTAACAAACGGAAATGATTTACCAGGTGTGAGCGGTAGACCAGCTGATTATTTTTTGCCCTCCTTTTTTGTTAATTTTTTGTCAAAAATGTATATTGTTTTATATATTGTTACCGTAGTGATCTCATCCTGTAAAACCAATATATAAATACAGTAATCGTTTTTAGTCCATATCTCATTTATTAAAAAAAAAAAAAATTTCTGAGTTTTAGTAATACTTTTCACTTGGGATCAAGGGTATACAAAATTCATAAATATTTATTAAAATCTTTTAAATACTAACTATCGCCGGTGCGCTTCGTTCGCTACACCCAACCACAAAAAATACAATAAACACTGGAAGAAAAGTATGGCACGGCATAGCCATCGAGAACAAATTGTTTCATTTTATATGCACGGTAGGACACTCACTGCTACTATCCAACCTTTTTTTTAGGCTATGCGTATTAACACGATAATAATTTTCTTTTTTGTATGGGTGGTACCACTCCACTATCCTAATCCAGTCTGTATTTTTCTAGATTATGGACATTAGCATAAGGGTTACTTGTGCAAATTGTCAAGACTCTACCTATTGTAGTTCCCTAGGTACACAATAATAATAATTTAACACTTTGTATGGAAGCTACCACGCCCATTTTCCCAATCGAGTCTAAATTTTTTCTAGACTATGCACATTAGTATGAGGGTCACTTTTGCACAAGTTGCAATACTCTACCTATAGTAGTTCTCTAGTACACGATAATAATTTTTTAGTTTGTATGGGAGATACCACGCCCACCGACTCAACCCCGTCTGTGTTTTTATACTATGCATATTAGTATAATGGTTACTTGTGCAAAGTTTCAAGGCTATATCTAGTGTAGTCCTCTAGGTGGACGATAACAATTTTTCACATTCTATAGGAGGTATCACTATCCCAATCCAGTCTGTGTTTTGTTAGACTATGCACATTAGTATGAGGGTTATTTGTGCGAATTTTCAAGAATCTACCTATTGCAAATCTCTAGGTAGACTATAATAATTGTTTACTTTATATGGGATGTACCACGCCAACTATTTCAATCTAGCGTGTGTTTCACTAAACTATGTATGTATATTAAAAATATGGTGGAAAATTTCAAAGATCTACCTAATATAGTTCTCTATCCATGTTATTTTCCCTAGCTATGGTCAATTTTTATTTCCGTAGAAACCTAAGTTGAAGATTCAACAAAATTGGCAAAATCGGTGCAGCCATTCTTAAGTGACGCAATTACCAACGAACGAAATTTGATTTTATTTATGTAGATTTCAACCAATATTTTATTATTTTAAAATAAATACATTGCTTTTAATTCATATATACATACCTACATATTAAAAAAATGTCTAATGTCCCTTTATTCGTTGCCGCTAAGTTCTGAAACCGATTTAAATAAAATTTGCTAAAGGTTTATATGATTGGTTGCTGCTTCAGAGGTGAGAGAGCCGCTGCTATCGGTATCTATTTGTATTTTTTTTTTAATTTATATAATTTTATTTGAAATATTTTTATAAATGAATTAATAATTTTTTTCAATTTCAACTTTTACAGAGAATTAAAATATTTTTTTTTTGTTTTTATATAAATTGCAATCTATCATACATACATGAGATAATAAGCAAATTTGATAAAACATTAATCTGCCATTTAAAGTTGAACATATAAAAGTACAACTATAGAAATAGAACAAATATCTTGTGGTTAACAAATATGAAAAATTATTTTATTATAGGTATTAATAGGTAGTGAGAAGTTATTATATTACATTTTATTTTACTTTATTACAATTGAAACTACGAATAGTGCTCAAGAAGGATGTAGCGATCTAGAGTATGCGTTACAATATTATTTTTTTAAGGGATTTTTTTCATGTATAAATTACATTTGTATTTTTATTTTGTTTATTTTTGGATCCGATAGGTGACAGTGTAGTATATGTCTATAATAAAAAAAATTAAAGGAAAACAATATTTGCCCAGGACAGCTAGTTTCTGCTAAATTTAAACCAAAGAACCTCACCAACAAACACCACAATCCCAATTAAATAAAGAAACGAACAAATTTCGATTATACCTAACAACTGTGTTAGAGTTAGAGGAGATTCAGTTGTCACCTCATTGATTTTCTCCAGAAAACGTTTATCCGTAAACTGGCTAGCCCAGTAATCGATTAAGCCAAAATTTTGTAAATTTTGTAATAAATAATCAAATGTCTTTACCAAATAAGAATGTTTCGTAAAATAAATACATAATTGTTGCGCAAATATTGTTTCCTTTAAAACATGGAATACCCCATATTTGTTGTGAGTATTAACATAATGGATTAGAAAATCTCTAGGGGTACCAGTAACATAATTTTTATCAGGATCAGCTTCCAATAGAGGAAATCCTCCATCGTCAGTAATGTTCATTATAAGAACCTCTATTAGATTATCACGTATAATTTGTGTTCCCGAAAAGGAATCGTGAGTGGCCATGTTGACAATAAGTTGAAATTTTTGTTCAGCTAATTCGGCAACAGTATCGGGAGGTGCTAAATTTTGTTGAGTCTTAAGAAAATCATACAGCGCTCCTTGGTATATAGACCGTAGAATCATGGTTAATAAAATCCACATTAAGATAATATAACGGGCAAAGTTGCGTCGTGGCAAGGCAATTGCCGTTTGGTTCAACATAATGGCTGTTATGTTGATATTTATAAAATAAACTGAATAAAAGCCATAAATAAATTTTAAATAATTAGGGCGGTAAAATTTTAAAATAAATGGAAAACTGAACAGAAACAGCACTAGAAGCAATAAAACAATCCAAATATGTAGTTGAAAGGGATAAGCAATAATTTCCAAGCTACCCCATGGCTGCCGTAAAGCTAATACTGTGAACACTTGTAGGGTTTGATAATATGTTATCGAAGGACTCAAGACTGTTGAGCGCCTGAGAGTACAGCGAAATGAACCCAAACTTAAATCAGCTGCCCGTTCACTTAACTGCGAATTTAAAAACATTTTATTATTTGTTTCAGCTTAATTTGTTTTATAAATGTATTTTTAATTACCATTTTAATGGCTCCAGTGAACGATCCATCGGCTCTTACCAATCCTCTTTGTTCATTATTGGGCGGTACGACATAGTCTATTTTAAACTGTAAAACTTTACTTAAAACATTTAATAGAAACCCCTCTATGCCTGCCATCTGTTTTAAAGAGCTTCCAGGTGCTGGTAATGTCAAATATGGTGGTACATTCCACAAAGCTGCCGTTAATAAACAGTTATAAAAATTTGTAAATTTATATGGAAATAGTTGTCTGGCTTTTAATTCCAATATGGATGTGTTTTGGTTAAGTATGTGTAATTGAACCTTTTGACAGGATTTTTGGGTATAGGGATAATAGGTGTATAAACGTATTTGATTTTCATCTTCAGTTTTAAGTAAAAGTGCTACATTTGCGGTGTAGTGTTGCCAACAATAATCGAATATTTTTTGTATTTCCTGTTCAGGGGTTTCGCTTAGGGAATAGTATATCATAAGCAAGTATTCATTGTAATCCTCTTTTGCAGTTGTGCGCCCATGGTCGATTTTTCTAACAAAAGATAATAAAAAAATATATTATTTCTTAAGATTAAAGATCAAGAAACTTAGATTTAAGCCTGTAAAAAATAATAAAAAATAATAAATAAAATTTTACAAATTTTAACATGCAGATGAAATTTTGAAGTCAGGCTTAATTAAGTTTGTTTTATTCTCTTTACGTTAAAAGAAAAATTTTTATTACGAATTATAATCACATAATTTAATAATTTATAAAGAAATAATGGGAAAATTTTATTTTAGACGCTGGAAGAATGTAATGCATTTTCTTTACATCCGTCTTCAGCATTCTTAGCATCTATCTGTTAAGTTGTAAGCATCATCATATATTAAACCAACCAAACTCAGATAAAGGAATACGAGAAAATCGTATTCAATCATCTTTCGTCAGTAGGTGTAAACGAAGCCTAGCACATCTCAAAGCTTCCCTCTTGTTTATTATTTATCCTTAATATTTTCCAAGGTGAATTCATACCAGGTGGCGGCCTTAGCCCTGCTGATTATTTTTTGCTCTGCTTTTTTTGCTAATGTCTTGGCAAAAATAAATTGTTTTATATATGCTAGTTATTGTTTTATCAAAGTTGTTGTTCATGTCATTGTTGCCGTAGTGCTCCCGCCTTCGCCTTGATATTTACCACCTTATATTTGTTGTTGCTTCAGTTAATTTTCGGTTTGCAATGAGAGTATTTTTGTCTTTAATCAACAAACTGCTACGTACTAATAAATATAAGTAAAAAGCAAAATTTGACAATCCTGCAAATAAACGCTCATAATTTGTATTAAAAATCTTATTATTTATAGTTTTACTCTCAATCAGAAAGACAGTTACGTGACGTCATTAGGCCAACATGAGCAGAAAATTTAAATTTTCTATTTAGGATGGAGTAACCTTATCTTCTATCATATCATTATTCCATTTCGATTTAACTCCATAAGCAACAAAATTTTTTAAATATATTTCATGTACAGAAATAGTCCTGTCACTAAAATTTCGTGGCTTTGTCAAAAAATTCAGATCTGACCAAAAATGGAAACATCAGTAAAATATCGTAATATCAGTAAAATAATTGAGATCGTAACAAAAAACTCAAAGTTTCACCAAAAATAATTTTAATTTCCCAAAGAAGTCTTAATTAAAACTTTGAACAAAAGTTTAAAACTTCACAAACAAAATTTTATTTTATTTTAAATAAAGCAAAAACAAGAAAAAAATCAAAATTTCACTAAAAATATTAATTTCTTAACAAATGAGATATTACCATATATGTACTCGTATATACAGACATATGTATTATGCTAAGACATACTAATTCTTCTACTATGTTAATTTTGTTAATGCTAATTTTTATTTTGTCATCTTTTTTATGACAACTGAAAAACATAAGAGTAAAATTGCTTATAATTGTGTTTGTTCACGGGGGAACATAATGCAAGGTATGTATTAACACTAAACGTGAGCATAAAACGTCTTGTTAGACTAACTTCATAATGTTCAATAATGAATTGGTCTCTTTTTTCTTGCACTTGATTTCATGTGTATACAAGCTTGAATTTTTTTAACTTTTATTGATGAATAAAAAATCATAGATTTTACTCTATAGAAAATTTAAGTAAAATGAACTAGTGAACAATATGAAATGCTCAGCATATTTATTGCACACTTGATAAAACTGTCCGGTCAAATCAGGTGCACTGATTTTTGCACTGTTTGCTCTCTTGTTCTCTGTATTTACTGTTTAGTAATATTCCACTACACATACAATCAATATTTGCGTTTCAAAAACATGCAATACTGTACACTTTTTAACGTCTTGCGCTTACGTTTAATGTACACATGTGATTTGATAATTTTGTTTCGTATACATCAAATAAAATGATAATAATCTAATAATTTTTATAGTTTTAGTAAAACACTTACCGAAAACTTTCATATGAATCGATAAATATTGTATTGAAATAAGCAAAACTTTTTTTATAATAAGTATTTACATCTTTCAATTTAATCTTTATATTATTTAATGGTTTTAAGTATTCACTTAATAATTCATTAAAATAATATTCAGATCTTTTTTCATGAACACTTCGTATAACTGTTAGCTGAGAGGTTTTATGGCGAAAGAATTCATTATTGAAATGTTGCAAATACGAACTCATCTCTGTGACATTTATAGAGTTTAAGTTTAAGTTAAAATTTAAACTTATACTTTTTGAAATAACTAATGATAACAAAATACACTTCAATAACACCTTTGTATACATTTTTCAAACGCCGTTAATAAGCTGAAAGTTTAGTTTCTAGATTCTATAACGACGATAAGATAATGTTTGTAATAAAATACATATTTATATCAATCACATATTTTTAATAAAAAAAGTTATTTTCCTGGCACATATTAGAAGTCTTTAAGAAATTTTGGGCGTTTATCTTAAGTCAGATAATTAAAAGAGTAAAAGAAAACAATTGTATTTCTTTTAAGTTTTATTTAATTAGCATATACTATCAACGTAAAGTATTTTAATAAATTCACTGTAATTAATTGTTGGTGTAACATGTAGTTCCTGCGACAATTTAGCTGGTTGGTCATCTACTCCGGAAATTTCCAGAGATAAGAATTTATTGTTTATAAAAATTTATTTAACCACATGAGAGTTCAGTCAATAAATAAAACATTTTTAATATTAAATGTGGCTTTTCATCTTTCTATTAAAAGATACAATTTTTTTATGAAATATTTTTTATATATTTAGTTGTAAATTTTGCAGTCGGGGGAACACTTTTGCAAAAAATTATATGCTTGTACATATTAGAAACAGAAAAATTAAAATACACAAAAAAATGTTTTACATTGAAATTTTGTTTTTTTTAATACAAATAAACTGTGTTCACTTATTCTCTCTAACTACTCCATAGTATTGAAAGATTATTTTTTTCAAATTAGTTAATTAATTAAAAAAAAAGAAAAATTCTCTGTAGACTCTAGTAGAGTTTAATGCAGTTTCGCTACATCGTTCTACAGCATTTTTTATATTTATCTACTTTCGGTAGTGTTTAGTTGTAAACCAAGCCACATAAATATTTAACCAACCAACCAGATATTAGAAATGGATAAATTTTATTCCGATCATTAAAAAAAAAAATCACAATTAGTCCATAATTTACATAATTTCTCAGAAAATTGAGATAAAACTGTTTGACCTTAAAAGATTTTTGTATGGATATAGAATAAGAATAAGAATATAAGTTCAAAGTTTATTCGAATCGCAAAATTAATTATTTTCGGTTTGGTGTGTTAGTAAATTACTCCTTGCCCCTTCCTAATTACGCTTAAAATTTATACAGCTCTTCATCACCATAAAAATATACTGAATTTTATTTTGATATGTCATACGGTATGACCTGTAGAGCGTTTAAATGATTTGGGAGTAAGTAAGTAAAATACCCCTTGCCCCTTCCCGATTGCGCCCAAAATTTACACAACTCTTCATCTCCATATAACAAAGTCACATTCGTTTTAATACGTCATACCGTATGACCTGTAGAGCGTTTACAAAATTTGTTGGTAAGGAAACTACCCCTTCCTTTCCGGATTATGCCCAAAAACTATACAGTTCTTCATCTCCATATACCAAAGGCAAATACTAAATTTCATTTTGATATGTCAAACGGTATGACAAAAATAGTGGCATAAACACCCACCTACCCAGAGACATCATCACGAAAATAGCCAAAATGGATCCAGGAGACCTCAAAGCGTATAATTCCGTCGAAATACCGACATCGATTTTTTCACGATTACTATACTTTACCTTATACTACGTAAGGTAAAGTAAAAATATATATATGTATATTAAAATTTAATCCAAAAATCTAAAATTGGTTTTTTAATTTTTAATATCAAATTTTATTTATTCATTTGTTTATTATAATGGGTGATTTTTTTGAGGTTAGGATTTTCATGCATTAGTATTTGACAGATCACGTGAGATTTCAGACATGGTGCCAAAGAGAAAGATGCTCAGTATGCTTTGACATTTCATCATGAATAGACTTACTAACGAGCAACGCTTGAAAATCATTGAATTTCATTACCAAAATCAGTGTTCGGTTCGAAATGTTCAAATGTGACAAATTTTGTTCAGCGATGAGGCTCATTTCTGGTTGAATGGCTACGTGAATAAGCAAAATTGCCGCATTTGGAGTGAAGAGCAACCAGAAGCCGTTCAAGAACTGCCCATGCATCCCGAAAAATGCACTGTTTGGTGTGGTTTGTACGCTGGTGGAATCATTGGACCGTATTTTTTCAAAGATGCTGTTGGACGCAACGTTACGGTGAATGGCGATCGCTATCGTTCGATGCTAACAAACTTTTTGTTGCCAAAAATGGAACAACTGAACTTGGTTGACATGTGGTTTCAACAAGATGGCGCTACATGCCACACAGCTCGCGATTCTATGGCCATTTTGAGGGAAAACTTCGGAGAACAATTCATCTCAAGAAATGGACCGGTAAGTTGGCCACCAAGATCATGCGATTTGACGCCTTTAGACTATTTTTTGTGGGGCTACGTCAACTCTAAAGTCTACAGAAATAAGCCAGCAACTATTCCAGCTTTGGAAGACAACATTTCCGAAGAAATTCGGGCTATTCCGGCCGAAATGCTCGAAAAAGTTGCCCAAAATTGGACTTTCCGAATGGACCACCTAAGACGCAGCCGCGGTCAACATTTAAATGAAATTATCTTCAAAAAGTAAATGTCATGGACCAATCTAACGTTTCAAATAAAGAACCGATGAGATTTTGCAAATTTTATGCGTTTTTTTTAAAAAAAAAGTTCTCAAGCTCTTAAAAAATCACTCGTTATTTGTTTATATGGCATTCACAAGTTAAGATTGGAAATTTTATTCCTGTCAAAGACTCTTGTCTATTTTACTACAACGGATAAGGCTTCCTAAGTATGCAAGTGAGATGGGATAACATAAGTAAATGAGATGGTATAACATAAAAATGTAAAATATAACTGTAAATCACAACGACGAATGGTCTATATACCCTTTGGAACATAGCACTGCTTTTCAATGCTCTTTAACGTTATTATAAAAATTTAAAATGATTCTACGAAAATAAAATTGATTTTTGAAACCAGGCATTTAAATATCTGTAATAAGAATATAAACTAATTATTTTGTTGCCTGCTTTTGGGGATTTTAACCTTACAAAAGTTTTTTATGACAAGGTTAAAGATCACTAATGGAAGATTTAAGAGCAAATTACACAAACACCACAAAAAAAATTAATTTCTTAATAACAAAAATATTTTAATTTATATTTGTAGTAAAAATAATACACAATATTTTTCAAAGGTTCGTAGCAATCTACATGTAGATCTATACATATAATAAAACAGTACCTCATTTTCTGTCTGTCTAAATGTCTTTCTGTCTACGTTCGCATCACGTAAAAACTACTAGATGGATTTTAAGAAAATTATGTGATGAGGTGCCTTAGTATCCCGATTCCAATATAGAATACTTTTTTCCAGCAAAAATATTTTATTTCCAAGAGAAAATGCAGTGAAAGTATGTCTAATTTTTTACCGATTTAAAGGTACTGCATACTTTAAAGCTTATTTTATTTTTGAAAGCGGGATATTTTAAACAAGATTGCGGAACAGATGGCGCTGTTTTAAAATAATGACAAAATATGAATTACTTACTGCCAAATAGTCAATTGAATAATTTTGTATTAATAATTATTTGTATTTGATTTGTATTTGTACTCTTCTTATTAAAATATTTTAAACATCTTTTACAGAGCTTTACAATAATTTTTAGAATTTTAGAATTTTATATAAATTTAAGAATTTTATGCAGGGATGGGTAACTTTATATAAAGTAAATTCATTAGAGTCTTAAAATTTGTTGTGGATTGCTTTCAAAGCAAAATCGAACAAAATATTGTCAGGACGCACACAACGTATATGGGCACACCTAGTATTCCATATTTTTGTAATCATTAATATGTATGAATATTTTTAATTAACCTTTTTATTTTATGTACTTAGTTGATAACCAATAAAATACAGTTTTGAAATTTTATAACAGTCTCTTTAAATACAACCTTTTAAAAATTTACCAAAAATATTACTAATTAATTTTATTGTTAATTTTAAAAATTATGCATATTTATATTAAAAAAAAGGACTGATATTTCAAAAAGGTATAGGCCAGCAAATCCTACGATGTAAAATTAAGTTTATGTGTCTCACATGATTATAGTGTTATTGAGTTACACATTAATGTTTGTTAATAAAGAGTAACTTATTAATCTGTTTTGGTTTTAAGCTAGATCTTCCATCTGAAACAATGGAAATAGCTTTGCTAAATATTCTCTTGGATATTGTTGAAGTTGCAGGTATACACCAATAATGTAAGGCACATCATTTCGTAAGCGACTGTCAATAGTCCAATGGAAACAGAACTATCAATACCATCGATAGTACTATCACTATAATGTAGAATCTATAGTACTATCGATAGTTCTCTTGTGTCTCCTCTTTATTTTTAGGATGGAGATATTGTACAAACCATTGTAAACAATCAAATAATAATGCATTCGCATGTCATTGCAGCATATATTTTATAGCGGAGACAGCAAAGAAAAAATGTGTAAAGAAGATTATATATAAATTGATGTTTAAAATGTATTTTTTTTAATACAAAATTTATTTTATTTATTAATAAATGTTATGTAAAAAGGAAACCAATTTAGTTGCCTATATTAACTTTTTAATTAGAAGACTAGCATGCTCAGTGTTGCCAGAAAATTTACCAATAAAATCTTCAAAATTGGGCCAAAAAATCTGCAAAATCTGGATAAAATTTTTTAAATCGCCAAAAAATCTGATAAAATAAAAAAACACATAAATATGAGGTTTTTATGAATTTTTGTTAGGAAAAATATTACAAAATCATGTAAAATATAATAAAGCAATAAATATCATTTATTAATATTTAACAGAAAAACAAAAGTATGTCTAATCCTTACATAAATACATTATTTAAGACCACCACAAAATATCAAAAAATGCAACGGCGGCCATATATGTTTAAAAGAAAAACACTACCTGCGAAGATTCTTGAGTTTCTGCAGAAAACATCCAAAGTCTTTGGCGGGAATCGGACTGGTAGACTAGCATGGAGTGACTCGATTGGAGTAATTAACAAATTTGTTTTATTTAATTTTAGAAAGTCTTTACTATATAAAATTTCTGGAATTTACTTCTTATTTGAATGTGTTAACTTAAATTGTCCAACATTATTTTAGTTGTATATTCTACGTTTTCCACTAATGCAAAATTAATTTTTGATGGTTCGTGTAGATCTACACTTTTTTATTGATCTTTGTCAACTTCTTTTCGTTGAATAAAAATTCTTCAGACGTTGCAACCTTACCTTGATTACTAGTTGGCCTTGGCTCTTTCTTCTAAAAGTACACATTACTACTTCGCTGCTCATAGTAGGGAATAATTTTCAACAAATACATAATTTTCTATTTTTAGATTTATTATTTATAAAACACAAAAGTTCATTTAATTGCCTTTATCTAATTCATTGCTGCTTGAAATTGAGATGCTTCGATAGACTGATTGGCAGTGCGAATGTATATCAGCCTAGAGGTTGACGGTTCGGATCTCAAAAAATTTAAAATATTTCAATTAAAAATAAAAATAAATTAAAAGTGCTGAAATTTAGAACAAATTTTTTTTTTAGTTTTTGCTACAAAAACCCTTCTAATAGACATTAAGTTAAAGGCCTTCTAGCAGACAATTATCGAAAGACCTTCTGGAACGTTTGTCGGCAGAAGGGACAGTGGAAGGCCTGTTCTGCAATGACAACTTGTGTAAAAAAGACTAGAGCATGGAGTGCGAACGGAATGCAAACAGAGGGCCTTGTGCCTCCAAAAGAAGGAGTAAAAAGGCCTTCTAGGAGGCCTTCGTACTCCTTCTTTTTACTACTGGGTATATTTGTATACACATACATACATACATATGTATATTTATAATAAATATGTACTTTAATAAAATGAAAACTTAAACTCCTTTTTGTTTTGTTTTTGGGGGATTTTTGTTAAAATTGGAATTAATTTAGGGGATTTTTTTATTTAATAAATTTGGATTTTATTTTTGAAAATTACGGAAAAAATTTATTTATGTAATCAAGAAAAATTATTTTAGGGGATTTTTTTAAAAAAAGCTTGATTTTAGGGGATTTTTTTTTACTTTTAGGGGAGAGAGGAAAAAAAATCTGGCAACCGTGCTATGTGTGTATTCGCAGGTACTCAGGGGTTTCCGTGGGTGTCTTTGGTTTAGAGTCATTAAAAGGTAACGGTAATGATATTCTAAGCTAAATAATTTAAGCTACTACTTACTATCTGTTTTTTTACAACAAATTAAGTTAAGTTAGAAGTCCAAATATCAAACAATTTATTTTCATTCAGAAGTGAAAATAACTTTATATTATTTCATCGTGTTTTATATTTTTATTTTTCAAAATCTGTTTTTTACATTACCATACGTAGTATACGTGAATCGTGAATAAAATAGATGTCGGTATTTCAACGGACTTATACGTTTTGAGGTCTCCTAAATCCAAATTACCTATTTTCGCGGTGATGTCTGTGGGCGGGTATATATACCACTATTTTTGTGGAGTCTCTCCAGGTCATTCCGTGTGACATATCAGAATGAAATTCAGTATGTGCCTTTGGTATATGAAGATGAAGAGCTGTGTAGTTTTTGAGCATAATCGGGTAGTTTGCTTACACCCCAAATCGAAAATAATTGGATTTGAATATAATTTGAAATTTCATTATTTATGTAATATATCCATAAAACTATCTTTTTCCATGAGGTATGGTAAAATTGAGTGTAGGACACTCCAGCTTTTTAATAAATGTACATCGGATATAAAACAAAAACAAAAAGGTTCCAAATAATATTGCCTTTTTCCAACAAAAATTTCACACATTGCATGGTATATTTTAGCCTTAGCTAGAACAGTTAACGCTCCTTTTAAGCAACTTTTCCTAATAAGAATTTTTTTTTATTAAAATTGGCTCAAATGAGTTGCTTATATAGAGCGTTCACTGTACTTGGATTAGTACAAATGTGTGTTAAAAATATCATGTTGTTTATATATTTCATGTTTTGTTTGTTTACACATTAAGTAAACAAATCAAACATTTAAGTAATAATTTAATACACATATTTCAGTTGTGATAATTAGTTAGTATTTAATGACAACAATATGAATTGTTTCGCATGTTGTACGACATGGTCACCTTAGTAAACACAAGTCTATTAGTTCTTACTAAAAAAAATAAATAACTCGAGCAACAATTGTCCGTTACGATGGATTTCGTAATAACTAATAACGTTTAAAGTCGTAAAGAGACGTAATGAATGTTGGGAATTTGTAAATGTTTGACATGACATCTATGTATATTTGTTCACGTGACTAAAATTTTAAATGTGTTAAAAGGTTTGTGACCATTTAATTGATTTACTTGCAGATAGGGTAGGTATATAAAAATTGTAATTTATTTTGTAAGTATTGAAATTGGGTATATGTTTTAAGGTTTTAAAGGCACACAGTTTATAAATACAATCAATAAAGCTGGGATAAAAAAAATATAAAATGTTAATGACTTAAGCAAGGTAGTTTAATCTTACTAGGTAGTGGCGTCTCTACAAAACATCAACAACAAATATATATTAAGTACATATATTGTGGAACAAGATTAACGTGAGTACCTGCCTAGTCGTCCTAACCTCATGGTGGTCTTACCACCATGAGGAGGCGTAGACTAGCGCCCCCATTGTGTAGTATAACAACACTTTACTATTGCCACCAATCGCTTTTTGTGTGTGATACAGTCACAATGACTAGCAATTTATATAATATGGCAAGCCTTTCCAAGGCAAGCCTAGATCCACATTATAACCTCTTGCTTAGGGGTTTGGAGACTATCCAAACACCGTCTGTTGAGAGTGCAATAGCACACTTGATCGACCGTGCACCACACATACATAAATCGATCTTAAACCACCACCACCACGTGTACCCCCGAAGGGGACCTCACCAATAACCGGTCACAGAGAGGATGGGCTCTCTGTGGGGCCACCGATTCCCGTGGTACCAGTCCTTTGGGCACTGGTCGGGCCTCGAAAAGGACCCGTGTAATAAAACAACAGACCTTTTCTTCCAGATTTAGGCTCTAGGAACCCTAGCGTCTGGTGCCCCTATTTTCCTCGAGTGAACCGCGTCAAAGCATTTGCCATTTCTGCAGTGACAATTGGAACCCCCGGGGGATTAAGTACATAAAATAAAATTTTTTTAAAAATGTGTAATATAGCCTCTCACAGAAAAAAATCAATACAAAATCTTTACTCGTTCAGCCACAAAAAAATATATTACAAACCTCTCAAAATCGTTTAAAAGCAATAAAAACGAATGAGATTTACTCAACTTTAACACGGTTCTCAAGCCACTATACGATGCAGAATTTTGTTGCCAGCCGAACTGCCGAACTGCATACTTCAATTTTTACATTTCTCAAAATTAATTTTTCGCGACGTTTTGTTCATGAGCAAACAAAGCAATGGCTCGTCAAGACGACGTGTAAGTTTTGAATTTATTTAGATTGTTCAATGTAGGTAGGTTATCGGGATATATGTATACGGTTATTTACAAATTATGAGGTTTTTATAATTGAATTCAGATTAACGAAATCCATTTTATACCAATGGTTTCTAGGATAACTTTACTTATAATTCTTTATAGCACCAAAATCGATCTGCAATAATATTGGCAACCCTTTTGATATGAAAAAATGCAGTCTCAATGAATCTAACTAACTAGACTTTGTCATAAATAATACCCAATTAAACCTAAATCTAGTTATTAGCTCTAATTAATTTTTCAATAAACACTAACGCAACACAACCAAAAGTTTTTATTACGTGCCCACAGTTATGTAAAAAAGAATCAAATTTCCAACAAACCTACTTAATGAACGCCTTGCGTTATGCTACATTTTCAGTTTACTACCAACCGTTAAAGAGTTAAGATGTTTTTAATTGGTTCGAATGCCTTAACATTTTATATAATTTTTTTGCTTTCAACAACAAATATAAGCTTGTGTTATGACTGGCAACAAAAATTTGAAATCACACGAAACCTGTCGGAAGCTTTGGTGGAAATTATAAGTACTCTGTTTGTAGATCAATATCATCGAAGAGTATTTAATTTTCAAATAAAAGTGTCGAATGAGAATAAGGAATATTTGCTCGAATTTCAAAAAATTATAGATGAAACTATGTTTCTTTTGAACGACAATATTACGATTCAGTTGAGAAATGGTATTGCCATAAAACCGGATATCGAAAGACACTATTGTGTGCTGTTAGTAGATTCTTCGGAATCCTTGGAGTGAGTAACGTCTTGCATTTTTGGTTTAAAAATATAATTTTAGATTTTCTTCGCTCTATTTGTTTTACAGTTTCCTATATAAAGACCTTAATAAATTTCATCTTTTTGTGGAAGGTTCTTATTTCATTATTCTGCAAACATTTCCCAATGTTCATCATTATTACGATGAACTTTTTGAAATTTTCCGTTTGAGTTGGTTAAATGGTATCACGCATGCCGATGTCCTAATACATGCTGTTCACAATGTCATTTTGTTATTTCATACCATGCCGTTTACCCCATTTCATTGCAAGGGTGTTGCACCCATCATATATAATAAATTTATTGATGGTCGTTGGTTGCATAAGAATTTTGTAACGGGAAAATCTAGAAATTTACACGGCTGTTCTTTGGTTTGCGCTACTTGGGAGGATATGCCCTATTTTCAAATTGATCGTGATAGTTCTCAGAGCAAAAGCAAATATTTGGGCTTAGAGGGAAGATTATTGGAATATTTGGCAGAAAAAATGAATTTTACGGTAACAACGCGATGGTTAAATGATGAGGAAATTAATCAGACCATCTACGATGAGCAGGGAATATTTCATAAGGTAAATGTTGTTTTCTGTAATTCTAACAAAATTATTACGATTTGCTTTTCATTTTTACAGCTCTTTACCAGCAACACAGATTTTGTAATTGGTGCGTTTCACTATAAACCAACATCGCTGCAGGACCCATACGTTCCAACAACGGGCTATTATTTGAGCAACTATAATTTTATAGTTTCATCAAAAACCGACCCTTATGATCCGTTTACAAAGCTTTTGTTTCCATTTCCGATGGAAATTTGGATTGTTTTAATTTGTATATTTGTGTTTGTTAACATTTTCCTTTTTATGCTTTTATACCTAAACCGGAAGTTGAAAGTCTTGGTTTTGGGCAGAAACAATGAATCATATGCCTACAATATGGTTGTCATAAGTTTAGGTGGTGCAGTGACTAAAGATCCTAAAGTACCATTTTCTAGATTCCTTTTAATGATGTGGTTGCTAGCCACTTTCATTTTACGTTCCGTTTACCAGGGCCTTATGTTTCATTTTATTAAAACTGATCTTCATAAACCGCCACCACAATTAATAACCGACTTATTGAACGAGGAATATCGAATTCTTATGAGTGATGTGGTTTACACTTCTATTACCGATCTACCAAAGCTCTTTGCTAAAGCAGAAGTTTTTAATACTAGTGAACTAGAGTCGTTTGAAATGTTAAAGCGTCCGAAGGATTATAAACCCTACAAATTGGCCATTTTATCGGCTCTGGAGTATTACGGTTATTATAAATACACATCACCAATTAACGATAACTTTTACGTCGTGCCTGAGAAGCTATTCACCCAACAGTTGAGCATTTATATGAAAAAGAATTCGGTGTATTTGAGACGTTTTAATATGTACATTAAAAATTACATAACCGAAGGTTTGATGGATCGTTGGGAACGTTTTCTCATCAACAATGGCAAAAGTCGTGGACGGAAAGATGATAGTCCAAAGCCTATGAAAAATTCCAATTTATATGCTGCTTATCGCTTGTTATTTATTGGATTATTTGTAAGTTTGGTGGCATTTTTAGGGGAAATTTCAATATTTTTATATTTAAAGATCAGACGTTTACGAAAAAAAGTTTCGCAGAGAAGAAAAAATTAAAGTAAATTTTATTATACATATATTTATATCTTAAACATCTCAATTTATTTAAATTTTAATTGAGTTTTAATTTTTAAAGCTATAGAGTGTGGCTTAATAAATATTAAAAATTTTAAAAAAAGGAAAGGGGAAATAATGAACAAACGTAGTGTAATTTTTAGGTCGAAAATATTCGGTAAAGTGTTGTTTACTATTTCTCGATGTAATTTTCAACAAAAGTGTTTAAGGACCTGAAGCATATTTATTTCATGGAGTCTGGAAATATCTACTACTCACAATTACTCGATACTACCCAATATTTTTCAATTGAGTACCCAATAGTACTCAATACTTCCGTCAACATAAACCAACAAAAATTTATCGTCGTGGAAATCAAATATTTTATTAAGACCCATTATTATAACTTGCCAATAGCTAAACGTAGGATTTTGTCGGAGCGATAAGTTGTTTTTCGTTATTATAAGTAAGATAAAAATAATCTTTAACTATAGTAACTTACCCTCCTATTATAACTAAAAACTAGTTATCGCTCCGACAAATTCCTAACTTTAGTTATTGGCAAGTTATAATAATGGGCCTAAATCTATTTCTAAAAATACTACTTATCAAATACTCGTTACCCACTACTCAATACTTTGAAAGCACTAGTCGGAAATGACAATTATGGAAATGAAATGGAAAACTTATATTAATTCTTTTGACCTGTGGGTTAGTGTATAATGGCAAATTGATTGTATGTTCGATGGCAATTTAAGAGTTCTGTGGCTTTTCAGATATAGAAGTGGTATTCAGTATTTTTATGTAAATTGCGAAAGTGCAAATGCGTTATATCATTTAAATGAAAAAAAAATATGGGTTAATAGATTTTAGATTTCACAAAAGGCTATGATATTAGCATTTGCACTTTTGCAAGACCATTTGCAATATTTTTTCGCCAACAGTGTCCCATTACTTTAAGTTTGATGTATTAGTCCAGCAGCTTTCTAGGTTTTTTATTTCCACAAAATAAAAAGATTTCTTATGTCCTTCTGATGAGCAATTCCTATCCCATCTACCAGCCGTTTCTTCAAATTTAGAAACAAGAAATAGTCTAGTTTGTTTCCTAGTTCATACTATAAGCTTCCGAATATATCCAAGCTCGAAGGTTAGAAATTATACAATACTTAATAATATTAATAATAAAAATAAAAAAAATAAAATTAATTAATATTAAGTATATTGTGCCGGTCATGTACGACCTAGTTCAATTGAACGATTCCCGTAACTGAACGATTCTGACTCGGTTAGTGTTATCTTTTTTATCGTTCGCTTTTTGGACAGTAATTGAAAAATTTTGGGTTTTTCATTATAAATATTTATTTTTTCAATAATTGCAACCTTTAAGAAACATCCATTGAATTCTCAATACCCTTCACTTGCATTTAAAGCTTTGCATACAAATATTAGCATAATGTTAGATTTAGATATTAGATTTAATTTGTATTTGCCTATAAAGTTACCGATTAGGGTTTGGCATACAAACAATAATTTCGCAAGTATTGTTTTGATAAAAAAAAATCTTTAATTGAAATAACCTGCTGACGCGTTGCTATCTTTTCTAAAATATACTCCTATTATTTGCACGTTTATTACAGATGCATTTATCCAACCAAAGTAGGTAGGCCCAACACAGGACAGTAACATTTCTTACTATTCCTAAATACTTCGGTTTTCTCTGAGAGAAGCTTTTCGCAAGAGCTGGCGAAATAATAATCTATTTAAAATAAATAAATAAAATAAAATTTTGCCATTTAAAAAGGTAAACATCTTTTTTCTATTTTGTAAATTTTTTAAAATCACAATTTTCTTATTTCTTGAAGCAGTGAATATTTATACTTTTTATCTAGAACTTTTTTAATAAAAATAACCCGCCTTTTTAAACTTTCGATCTAAGTCGATAAAAATATCGATAGTTTCCTATCACTAGACTACGAGTGATGAAGAAAAAATCGATTACAATTTGCTAGAGATCATATGACGTGAGACAATAAAGTATGAAGTCATGTCAGTCGTAAAGTAGCTCTAGGTTAAGGAACAATGTGCTGGCGTTAAAGTCAGTCAGGTCGTACTTGTTCCTCGGCCTTGGAGGGTTTTCGTCTCAATCTCACACTGGCTGATTGGCTTTCTGGAATAGCTGTACTGCGGTACTGTAATCATTTTGGTTATAGTGTATAACGTGTTATTTTAATTCAATAAGTCGGATATTGATGAAGCACCATTTTTAAAATCAATTTTACACTGCAGGAGCACCATTAAACTCAAATTTTAACTGGACGAGAACCATTGAACTCATGTTTTCACTAGAGGAGCACCATTAAACTCATTTTAATTTTAACTAGCTGAATTTGGTATAGGTCGTGCTGCAGATTTTGGAGGAAGTCAAGGTTTGGTTTTCTTGTTTAGAATTAAAAAAAAAAAATAAGTAATTTTAATGATTGTCATACTGTGGTTTTTAGTGATGAAAACAAACTTAATGCGAATGGCCCAGATGGCTACAATTATTATATTCATGAAATGGCTACAATTATTACACAAGAAAGGAGGAGATATTTTAAAATTTTTTTGATGTGGGTTTCTTTAATGTATTACGACATAAGAGATTTGGAATTTCAAAATACAAAAAAAAAAAAAAAAACAGAAGAAACTTTCAAGACTCTGTTACAATTGGCTTTCCCTGATGAAAAATTTATTTTTAAATCGATTCTACGATCCTTCAAATAAAGTTGTAAAATAATTTATTTCAAACCAAAATGTTTGTCTTAGTAATTGGCCACCATATTCTCACGACCTAAACATAATTGAAAATGTTTGAGGTTATGTATTCCGTAAGGATTATGATAGGCAATTCGACGATAAGGAATTATGACAAGGAATCCTGGACACAGATTTCTTTGGATTATTTGAGTTTTATGATTCAATAAAAAACTATATATATAAAGTTATTTTAGATAAGGCGCAAGGTCCCACTATCAAAAGTTCTTAGTATTAAATTTTGAAATAATGGATTTTTAATTAAAAATATATATTTTATTTTTTTGGCCTTTTTCTGCAAAAGGAACCTTAAAATATTGTGTAATCAATTTCGTTCTTGATATTTTTGTAATCTTTAAAATGTGCTCTTTCCTACGCTAGCAAAATTTTAGCTCGATAGATTGATTGGTATAGCGTTATAGCGTTAGTCTATTAGTCTGGGGGTTGCGGGTTCGATTCTCACCAAATACTCTAGGTTTTTTCTGCAGACAAGCGCAGAGCTTCGCAGGTAGTGTTGTATTTTATTTTTTTAAAAGGTCCCGATAAAAAATTTTAAAAATGGCGTACTAAAAACAGATATTTTAGTGGTTCTAATCAGTTGGTCGAGAGTGTTTGTATAGTGATTTTTGACAAGGCAAAATTTCTTGAATAAATATTTAAAAATCTAAAGAGCAGCACAGCCTGTGGCAGTTTAATTGCTTGACTTTTTATGTAGGACTTCATTAACTACAAAAGAATTGTAAGACCAAAATATCACATACAAAAATTTAATTGGTAGCATGTGTTTGTTACAAATAATAATGATATAATCGTTCTTCTATTTTGCATTACAAAGTGTAATAAAATGATTAAATCGTTACACTAAATGGATTAATAAATTTGCAATTACATTGTTTAGTAATGCAAATATCACAGTTATAATTTAAATTTGTAACGAAACAGGCCATCTATTTGGGCGGTTGATAGACAGTTGTATTTGCATAGTAATGAAGAGCCTATCAAACTCGCTTGGTAGTCAATATAAAACATGTTAACAAACACCAATACAAACTTGAATATAAATACTATGACATTAAAGGAAATAGTATTGGAATCGTCAGAGCCTACATTTAATTTATCTTTAATATTGGCCACACTATGGATCATTAATAATGATTTGGCCAAATACACAATATCAGCTTTGACCATTGGACAATATGCCATTAATCAAAGAAATCGATTGTATCACAATGATTTAATGAATGAAATCATTAAACGTGCCATGGTTACACCAAATATTAAATTCTTTACAGAAGCAGAAATAATCGAAAAAGAATTAGACAGGGAGCAAAGTGTAAGTGATCAGCAGGTGACAGTCGAGTTTATAAAGAAAAATTTTAATCGCGAAAAGTGCATTTGGTTTCTGGACAGCTTAACATCATACAAGTAATTTAAAAGCGACAAATAATTTTCTATCATAAATTTAATATTAATAATATATTTTTTACGTTTCCAGAAATTTTGAACGCGATTTACTTAATCCCAAACTGAATTATCATCGTAGTGGTGTTTTCCTCTTGATCTACACAGGCACTGAACAAGAACGTTTGAGTAATGTCAAGGAAATATTTCGTCGTCTCTTTAGCTTGTATTGCACCAATGTCAATGTATTGTTGGTAGTTGGCATGTCCCCCTATCTTTATACATACTTTCCGTTTGCACAAAATAAATGTCATTCTTCAATGCCCGAGTTTTATATATCATTTCGTGATATACAAAGAAATTTTTCTTCTTTCGAAGTTAAAAAACCAATTTTTCCGAGTAAGGTTAACAATATGCATGGCTGTGAATTAGCGGTAGCTACGTGGCAATATCCACCATTTATTTTTGTTGACAAAGATCCAAAAAGTGGTGAGTTAAAACGTTTACATGGTGTAGAGGGTTTGCTTCTGAGTTTATTGGCTGAACAGATGAATTTTAAAATACGACTTACGGCTCCACAACCACCTGAAAGAGGTGATATTTATCCGAATGGCACGGCAACGGGAGCAACAAAAATGGTGAGCACTTAATAGTTAGTTTTAATTTGGTCTATAAAAGTCACTTTGTTTAGATGTATTTTAAATGGAAATAATTTTTTTATAGTGATATCTGCGCCCTGACTTATAGTTAGTAGTCTAGCAGTTTTTTTAAGAAAACTGTATTAAAACTAATAAATTTATATTTCTACCATTATAGGTAATCAATGCTGAAGCAAATATAACAATAGTATCTCTAATGTACAATAAGATACGGTCAGAGGTGATGCAAGCCAGTTTCAGTTACTTGTACATACCCTATGTTGTGGCTATTCCTAAGGGTCGAAAGATGTCATCCTTTGAACGGCTAATGAAACCATTTCGTTATATAATATGGTCATGTTTTAGTTCCAGTATAATTTTTGGAATCATTTTCATATACTATATACGATTTTTGGGCAGATCGAAAATAATGAATTTTATATATGGCCAAGGAAATCGTATACCATTTACAAATCTAATTGCAGTTTTATTTGGAGTTACAGTGCATGGCAATTTTCCATTCCGAAACTTTGCACGCTACATATTACTGGTCTTTCTCCTGTATACATTTGTACTTCGATCAGCCTACTCTGGAGCTTTATATATTCTTTTGCAGGATGGGCGTGCACGAAATACGCTTAAAAGTATAAATGAAATAGTTCTACAAAACTACACTATTTATGCCTTTCCAGCCGTGGTAGGGGTTTTAAAGCAGGCAGTACCTGAAGCGAATACAAGAATTTTTGATGCAAAAAATTCTATAGCCACCTTGTATGAACGTATTTCTTCTTCGAGTGGTGACAAAAGTGCTATGTGTCTGCTGGAATATTCAATAAGATCATATAATCAAATGAATCCAAATCGTCGAGTGGATGTTTTAGATCAGGCACTATTGACTGCACCCATAGTGTTCTATATGCCACGTCATACTTACCTGAGACATCGTGTAGATGATTTGATTTTACGCATTTTATCATCGGGTTTAATGAAAAGCTATGAATCCTACTATTTATATTCCTCCCGACAACCACAGCCTAAGCAAAGAGAACCTGTCAAATTATCTTTTCGTTTATTACTCGCCTTATTTTGTATCTATGCAGTCTTATTGCTTTTTGCATTTGGAATATTTCTGCTCGAATTGGCCAGTGTTAAATTAAATTGTTGTAGAATAATAATCAATTTTTTAAATATTTAAAAAATAAAAATTTCAAGCAGATTTAATTTAAGTAAATAAATAAATAAGGAAAAGAACATTATTATTTCAATAAACTTTAATCTTTTCAAATCAATGTTGTTCGTTACTCTTTATGTTCTCTTTATTGCATTTTCATTTTTATTGAGTAGCAGGTTGTTGCATCGAGGATGGTAAGTAAATTTATTGTAGCAATCGGTTTGTACTTTTTTACTTAAATACCACTTAACCCATTTGAACTTGTAAGCTAAAATTAGTAATTCAAATGTAATAAAATATAACTGGCAAACTTGTTAAAATCACACTTAGGATTCCTCGAGTGGCATTGAACCTTAATTGGCATTATTAGAAATAATAACAATTTTAACTATCATTCAATGCTACTGGCTATTTTTAAGTACATCTGCCTTTACCAATGCAGTGCTTTAAAGTGTTTTTTATTTTCATGTGGTAGCTCGTGATCTTCTAAAGTCAACGTAATAAAATTTCACAGGGTCAATGAAGAGGTATCTTTGATTGAAACTGCAAATGCTAGCCCGTCTACGAAGAAGGGGATTTGTGGGTAACTTCCCAGATTTGGGTACATCTGGCATTTTTATTTGTTTTGAAAAGCCACAAAAATTTTATTTATAACTAGCTATGCCCACACACATTTTGTGCGTTCTGACAATATTTTGTTTGATTTTTATTTGAAAATAATCCACATCAAATTTTAAGACTCTTAGGTATTAACTTTATGATAAAAGGTGTTTAAAATATTTTAATAACAAATGTAATTCCAAATAGTAAAAATATAAATCAAATACAAATTTTATTCGATTGGCTATTTGGTAGTAAGTAATTCATATTTTAACATTATTTTAAAACAGCGCCATCTGTTGCCCGACCGTGTTTAAAATATATCGCTTTCAAAAATAATGCAGTACCTTTAAATCTGTAAAAAACCGGCGTAGTTTCACTGTTTTTTTCTCTCCTTTCTTTTGGAAATAAGATATTTTTGCGGAAAAAGGTATCCTATATTGAAGTAAGGATACTAGGGTACTTCCTTACAAAATTTTGTTAAAATCCATCCAGTAGTTTTTACGTGATGCGAACACAAACAGAAAGACAGACAGGAATTGAGTTACTATTTTATTATATTAAAATGATAAGAACCTTCGAATTTAGATAGCCTTTGCAAATATCTACTAAAAAGATGCTTTTTGGTCGACTCTAACTTGGTATTTTTGACATACTTATTTTTGACGGACTTATTTATGGTCGTTTTGCTGTTGTAAAATATAAAATAACAGCTAAATTTTGTAAAAGTGTAAAACAATTTCAAAAAAAAAAGCTCTATCTTCTATGAAATATAATGTAAAATAAATTTCTCAGATTCTATTTCTTTGATAAGTTTGTTTAAATAGAAAATTAATAACAATTGAAACTACCGGATAGATCGATACGAAGAGTACTGATGACGGACGTAGCTGTCTAGAAATTGCATTCTGCTTTGCTGGTATCTAATTTTTCTTTAATTTTTCTTTAAGCCTAAATAATTAATTTATTAATTCAAAAATAGTTCAAATAAAATTCATATAATTTTATTTATATATTTATTAAATTCAAAAAAAACTATGGTCTAGGTTAAATTTATCGAGGATAGTAACGAAGACCTCGTTGTGGTAAAAACACTCAGAGACTTCGGTGGGAATCGAACCAAATACCCGCATTCTGATGAGATTACAGTGCGTTATAAAAATAATTTTACCAGTGGGTTGTAAGAATTAAAAAGCTCCCTTTAGAGCCATTTTAGCTTAAGTTACTTTCCACATCGGTAACTTTTTTTTACAGAAAAAGAGAATTAAAATACTGATGCAATCAAGCCTAATAATTAATTGTGTTTCTTTCTTTGGGAAAGCGGTAGAGTAAAGTTAAGACAGGTGGTGAAATAAGTGAATAGAGAAAAGCTGCACTTAAGGCAACACTTTAATTGCACGTCATATTTCTTTTAAGAACAGTGTTGCAGTGCTGCTAGTGTCAAGTAGACACATTAGTATTAAAGCTGCATAGCAATTTCTTTAATATTTTACTTCGCCTGCTACTTAGTGCTATAGAGTAATAATGAAAGGCGTTGTGATTTATACTAATAAGAATGGAAAAAACTAATTGTATACGAAAAATTTAAGAATACGGTGACTCAAGCCCACATACTAACTATCTGCTCCTCTTCTATTAAAGAATAATTTATTTTGTAATTAAATTAGTGAATTATTGATAAAAGGATATATTTTATTAAAAAACTTAATTTTGAATTTAACTTTGAAAAATTCTTTATTAATTTCTGGCATTTCTTTTTAATTTTTCATACTTTCACTTCGTTAAAGTCACAATAAAAAACAAATTTAATTATTCAAAAGAGAGTCATGAATAAATTTCAATTCAATTTATCTGTGTGAAGTTCATTATCGCAATTTAAAAATATATTTCCAGCTCCTTTTATGCAAATTATTAATAGTATACCATTCAGGCGATAATTTTATTCATGTATTTATAGTCTCATTTTTAATACCAACGTCATTATTATTTCATTTTGTACTCATCCGGTATTAATAAGAATTTTTTGTTTCCTGTTTTTTAAGTAAACATATGCGGCTCTCGTTGTGTCTTGGTGTAAAATTTCTTTTGGCTTATTTGTTCTTTTTTTTTTGTTTTTTTTTTACCGACAAAGTTTATCTTTTGCTGTGGCAATATAAAGTGAATTAAAAGTAAAATAAAAAAAAAAAATGATAAACAAAATTAAAAAGAAGCAAATTTTACATACACATTTATTTAAAAATGTTCACATTGTCAACGTTTAATTAGTATTCATTATTAGTCTTTTGTTGGCTGTGCTGTATAAGAGTTCATGAAGTATATGGAAAACGAAAATTCCAATAACCACTAATACACACATACATACATATATATTTTCATACAAAATAGACGTTAAGAATCCTTCCTTTCATATCAAATTGAATGAAACTGCTGTTGAAAAGACACACATACACTAGCAGTATTTATACATACATACATTCTTTTTGATACAGTGGCAAGCATGAATGAATTTGTATACATGTTCGTCGTATACCCTAAAGATTTAGCCATAAGTAGCTCAACTTCCGACACCATACTGTCATGTTTATTATGATGACTGTCAACTTGATTGTTATTAAGATGGTTTCATTGTCATATCCGTTTTTGTGACGCGCGAACATATTTTTGATATGATTGTATATGTATTGTTCAATTTACTCCCGCAACGATGCAAATATCCCACTTTACCTGGGATTGCAAAAAAAATTAATGTTTGATAAAGCGAGAAAATGTCCAAACAATAGATGATGATAATTTCGCAAATAAGCATATTTGTGTCTCTACTGAAGTTCACACAGTGCACCATAGATTCAATGCAGCAAATTTGTTGGCTAGAAGAATAGTAAAGAAACCGCTAATGAGAAAAGTTCAACCCTTGGCTACATATTCCAAAAAGTAATACACTGCCCAGTGATTAACAACGGCACGATAACCTATTTTATAAAAAAATCCTATTTTTTTTGAACATATATTTGACGTTTTAGGCATTTTGGTATCTATACTATGTATGTCTTTCTGTCTGTGTTCGCACAGTTACTTTAGTAATCTTGTTCTTTTTTTTCGCAAAAATATCTTATTTTCAAGATAAAGTGGAGAAAAAGCAGGGGAAGTACGCCGATTTTTTAACCGATTTAAAGTTGGTTATTTTAAACACGGTTGCACAACAGATGTCGCTGTTTTAAAATAATGACAAATATATATGGGAAATTAAAGTATTATAACATCAGACATTCGTATAGATTTCTGAAAGATATCTGGAAGAATGTCTGATGAAATTATTCTTTTTGAATTTCTCCTTTATACATTTGAGGTCGTTGTCCCGCAGTTATTTATTAAATTATTAGATTATCTTGTTATCTGAAATGTAATAGATAAATTAATTTAAACTCAAAGGCTGAGGCTTTTTTCATGTTTCTATAATTCTCGGTCAAATTTTTGAATATTTTCTACCGGGGAAAACTTGGAAGGAGGATTCATGGAAAACAAAAGTTTAGACCCTTCAACAGCACAGCGAGTATTCCTCGTAGTCTTCTAAAGCGCAACCAGTTTTTTTCTATTAAATGTGACAAGATATTTGCATTAAAAAATATAAACAAAAAATTAAACAATTTATATCTGTACGAAATGACTCAGATATACATATATCAGACATGTCGATATTAACAAATAAAATCAATCCGGCGTATTTATACGAAATCTATCGGATAGCTATCAGACATGTCGAAAATAAAATTTCCCAGACTGGTCTGACAGAAATCCGTACGAAATATCTGATAATAAAGTTATCAATTTATCAGAATTGTCTGATTCAGACAATGTCGGAATATTTTGCTGGGTCGGTTGTTATTAAAATATTTTACAATAATTTTTCGAATTTTTTCTTTATATAAAGTAAATATGTAAGGGCCTTAAAATTTGGTGTAGATTACTTTCAAAGTAAACTCGAACGAAATATTGTTAGGACGCACACAGAGTGTGTGGGCACAGTTAGTTAAAATATAAAATATTGAAAAAATTTATTGACACTTGATTTTAAAAGTTTTTAAGGATATCTCAGTCCGTTAAAAATAAGATTATATAATTTATTTCCCAAATAAAGTGAATTTTCCAATATTAAAGGTACGAGACATTAATCTAGAAGTCCTACACTTTTCTCTGATACCAATTACTTGTATAAAAATATATATTTAAGCTATAGGGGATCCACAAACCTTGCCTATTAATGCATTTTTTGGTCATTTTCTATGTAAAAATGCAAAATTTTTTTGCATACACATTATGTATGAAACTATGAACCTGAAAAAACTTCGCAATAATGTTTATAAACACATAAGGAATATAAAACCCATTTTGTACTTTTAAGCCTAGTACTCTGGTCGATTCGAACATCGAATTTGTGAAAAATGTGGAGCAACATTTATTATTTCATAAGGAAAATTTATCATTTAAAATGTGGTGTCTATCTCGCGGTTTGAAAGAATTTTACGATTTTATTGTTTTTAAGTATACATACCACATTGTTTTAGAAATGTTAAATGTTAAAAGCCAAGCAATCAGCTGTTGTTTGAAACATTCCACATGAAATAATGCCCACAAGGTATATTTATTTTACTAGGTAGTGGCGTCCCTACAACAAATACAACAATACAAGAACAACATGGCATTTTGTTGTTGCTTTGTAGTTCGAAATGTCAAAAAACATAGAAGATGATTGAGAAGACGTGTATGTGTTTTATTTCTTTCTCACTTTTGCACTATAAAATTTCTAATCACATACAACTTTTGACATGTCGAACTACTAAATCAGCTGGGCGGACGACACTACCTAGTAAGATAAATATACCTTGAATGCCCATTTGCTTTATTTCACAGCAAGGGGAATTCATAACAGGTAAACTCAAGAGCTCAGCTGACTATTTGTTGTCTCCATCTTCCAGTGTCAAAATGTACTAACATTTTTTATTTTGACATCCAAAAATGATTTATACAAAAACAAAATGTACGTATTTTTATTACAGAGTTGTACTCTTTTTTCGCCGCGAGTCTACCTTGTTTATTGTGCCATGTTTCACAGCTTTGATAAAATGTTGCTAGAAACATTTCAATGTTTTTCTACAGCAAAAAGAGAACTACTTCTGCAACATTTTTTCATGACTTTTTCATAGAAATTTTTTATGTACATATGTAATTTGACAGCATTCCGCATGAAAAACTGAACAGATTACCAGGCTTTACATAAAAATAGTATACATAGTAAACATTTTTACAAATTTTTTTTAAAGAATATTGCTTAAGTTACGTTTCAATAGATTGATCTTTAAAACAAAACTGAATAGCATGGAATAATTTTCTGTTTGCAGATGATTGTCGATCCCGAATGTTTCACACAATGTCCTAAACGAAAGACTTGGTCAAGTGGGATTTTATAGTGTCAACATTTGTACTGATGTTTGTGTACATGATGTGACCTCCTGTAAACAGCATTAAACGCAAACATAACACACACATACAGACCCATTCAAGCATACAACTTCCAGCCACTCATTTCATTTCCTATAAAATTCATCTTTTACCCACACATTCGTTGTTTCGTTTACGTTTTTCGTACAGAAGCGCTGTGGTCGTCTCATCAAAGTGTATTGTTTCACATTTGTCATTCCCAGCCAGATATCAGACTTGGAGTCAGCGTGGATTTTATTCTTGTCAGTTTTTTTTCTTTATTTTATTATTATATAATTTCTTCGGATGCTTTTGTTGTGTGTATTTAAATATGCAAATTATTTGTTTGTGTGAGTAAATGATTGAGAGTAAGTGTGTGTTTTTTTTCTATTGAAAACTTTGTGACACACACTGTGGGATATTTGTGGTCTTTTGTTGTTAACCTTATTTAAGTCGATTTGATAAGCTTTTTAATTTTGTTTGTGTTGTGATTAGGGGTAGAATTAATTTGGAAATTATCTATAGTTGGTTTGTTTTGTTCAGATTTGTCAAATGTACAGTATTTTGTATTCGAATTTATTTCATTTTTATGATGCAAAATTTAGATTAATGTTGTTGATTTACCTTCTTACATATTTCTTTTACTGCAAAACAAACATCACCGGAAAGTAAAATCATGGGTCAAATATAATTAATAATCCTATTAAAAAGCACAATTACAAGAATTCTAGCGGGTTTCAGACCGATTGAAGCTGATTATGAAGCTAAATATATTTAAATAAAAAAATAGGTTCATATATTTATTTTAAAATAAATTTTACTATAATTCTGCATTTTTAACGTAACATTGCCTAATTACTTGCATCTTAACTTAAACTTAGCCTAAATAAATAATTATTATAGAAAATCACAGTTTTTACCAATTGTACAAATACACAAAATTACACTCTATATTTTTGCTTAAAGTGATCTTCATGAACTTAGCATTGCTAATAAAGCACCAAGAATAAAGCTAGAAGTGTAATACATTCTTGAAGCACTATTATTGCCTTCCTCTAAAATAGAAGAGGTAGAAGCGATACTTATGTCTTCTTCTGCGCTATCAATAATACCACTTTCGTCAGGCATATAGTCATGGCATGTGGGAAAATTTTTCGGAACTGGTACCATTTCGTCATTGTCACCAACTTTCAGTACTAGAGCCATGCCAATTTCAGCATGAAATTCTATGTGGCAATGGAATAACCAGAAACCAGGATTATAAGCTTCAAATCGTATAATGGTATAGCCACCATCCGGTATAGTAACTGTGTCCTTGACTGGAGGTCTGACTAGATTACGTTTTAGCAGGTTGTAGCGATCAAGTTGTTTGATCTGAAATACGGAAGACAAAAAAAATTATGCACATTATAAGAGAATGCAACAAAAATAAAAATATAATAATTCTCACTCACCATTTCCACCGTAACATTTTTCCCCAATCTTTCTAAGCCTACTACGCGAAAAGCATTTCCATGCAAATGAAAGGGATGGTTGGCATCGTAAGTAAAGCCCTCATCAATAACAATTAATTCTACTATAGAGTTAAGTGGCACTTGCAACACATGATGGCATTTACAGAACTCTTTACGACAATCTATGCCCTGTTGCTCCAAACTACTTTCATTGCAAAACGTTGAATCGTCTATTTTATCGCGTGCAGATAATAACGACACAGATGGAAATTTCAATGATATATGATTAAGTTGAGGTGTAAATACTCTATTAGAGTTCGAAATGTTAGCATCCATGCCATAATATTGATTTGGATGAAATTCTGGGTGATCTTTACGATAGAAGTCGTAGTAGACAAAGAACTTGAAATCGGCTACTGGTTTTAAAGCATCTCGATCAATGCCCGGTATCTTGTCATAAGAAGGCAAAGCATTTATTTCAGCTATTGTCAGAGAATCAACACGTCCAGGGCCCTGATTCATAGCATTCAATTCGATACCTTTGGGTTCGTGGTGATAACCCAAATCGTTCGTAGGCTCTTCATTTGTTGCTCCATCATAATGCAAAATGGCTACTTGAAAGGCAGATGTGAATCTTTCATCACAATCCATTAAACCTTTCAATCGTATCCAATAGTTTCCTACAGGTTGATTAGCATTTAATACAAAGTCAAAACGTTCTCCGGCATAGGTTACTATAGAGCCCACATCAACAGCTTCGAAATCGAAACCATCCGAATTGAAAGCAGTTAAGGTATGATTGTCTATGGAAATCTTAATGGGGCAGTTGAGGAATTCTGCATTTATTATTCGGAAACGGTAGCGGAAACCCTGCTTAACATTATACGTCTGCAGTGGTATAAAATACAATGGAACATCTATGTCCAAAGAACGTTTAGTTCTATTTAAATTTATAGAGTCAGTTTGTATTTCATCCTCAAAGGAATAATGTTTTCCTGTCTCTATTTTGTCAATTGGTTTCGTTGAGTTTTCTTGGTCCAACTGAGCAAGTCTGGCTAATCGAGAAATCTCATTTCGTTGTATGTGCATCTTGCTAAAATTACTATTATCCAAAGGATGTAAAAAGACTACGTCATCTTGATCTTCTGCAGTGCCAGGTGTAGCTTCATTGTGTGTGTAGGGAGTAGAAGATTTTTCAGTGTAAATCATTCCTTTATAGGGTGTAGTTGATGAGCTGGCAGAGCTTGATGTTGTTGTTTTAATCGTAGTCGTAGATGATGGCATATTCGATCTACTTTGAATTTTCTCTTCTTTTTTAATATTTTCCCAAATTGCTTTGTAGAAGCGTCCCTTTCCATTGATCAGTAAATTTAGGGGTTTATTGTCACCATTTGAATGATGATGCGATGCAAACATACTGATACCGGGAACATGTACCCAATCTTGTACTATCATTTTATGTTCCGTCAAGTCAAAGTCATACAAACGCCCATGAGGTTCTTCGGCTTTAGGTTTCTTAACAATTAAAGCTCCAAAGACACCATCACCTCTTTGCATGCCTGTATGAGAATGCCAAAAATGTGTACCGGAATTTTCAGCCTTAAATGTATAACGAAATGTAGAGTGAGGGGAAATGGGACATTGAGTAATATGAGGCACTCCATCCATATAAGGATTTTCTTTCATGTGCATGCCATGCCAATGCATGGTCGTACTTTCTCCTAACAAATGATTTTTAACATCGACTACTATCAAGTCGTTTTGACAAACTTCAATGGTGGGACCAGGCATCATTCGATTTACAACTGTTATGGAGCGAGCAATGCCGTCTGCTGTTATGCAATGAGGTCTTTTACAATCTGTAATATTATTAGGGCATTCGTAGCAAGCTTTCGACAGAGTCTCATACCACTCTACCACAAATGTGTAAAAACAACGTTTTGGCACTTCATTTGCTTGACAATCTCTATTGCAGGGATGTTTGGTATAAAATTCTTCTGTCCAAATATCTTCTGTTTCAATAAAGAATTCTTCACTGCGATATGAACTTCTGGCACTTTTAGAGAAATGACAATAATGACAACATTTATCCTTAGAAATGAATTCCGCTGGACAGTTTTTCGGCAAAGGCGGACATGACTTTTTATACGTATTTATCATAGGCTGACCATTTGACAGCAATTGACATTCATTTAGGGTACAGTCCTCTGCATTATGCCAAGTCTGATTTACATTATAAACTTCATCTTTAAAGCGACATTTAGTACGAACACATTCACCACAACAGGAACCCTCTTTGTGACGAACTTCAGAATCCTTGAAAAAAAAAAAAATTAGTTGAAATTTAGTATTTGATTAAATTTTGTAACTAAAAACTCTTACTATATCACAATAGAAATCCCCACAATTATCTTTTCTTATTACTTCACGTGGTTCTCCCAGACTGCTCAATTCACACGAGTGCAAGGCACAGGAATCTTGCGGTGAAATCCATATCGATCCAATTTCTTTGAATACTTTTACGTTGTTTATTTTAGCCACACAGTAATCTGTTGGATTTTTTGCTGAAAGTAAAATCAGAATACATATTATTATATTTGAAATAAATTCTTAAAACATTTCCAGATTCAAAGTTTGTATATAAAGTTTTTAATCTGCTTTAAATTATGTAAATTATGTAAGGTTAACGGTAAATTTTGAATTTATTTAAAGTCATCGGCTGGCAGGTACAAGGGCTTGATGTAATTAATTGTAGAGTCAATAGTTCGACATATGTACGTCTCCTCACCGTGGCAGCCAGTGTCACGGTTTGTTAAAAGGCTGTTGCATTTGAGCCTAGGTTACCTAGGGACCTCTAGTTTTAATTAAGACTTACTTGCACAACAGGGCTTTGTGTGAGTGAATAAGAAATTACTTCATTACTGGGAATCTTATGTATTCTAATATTGGTCCCCCAGAGGCACTAATGATCATTGTAGATCATTGTTATATAAATTACTACTCATTGATGTAATTATAATGGCAGTTACGCGCTATTTTCGCTTCATTGCGCTTGTATTGTATAGTGTGCGGTATTCATATGACGCAATGGGGGTGCAAATACGGTGGTAAGACCACCGTCAAATAAGGGCAAGCACGGCTAGGTACTAACATTAATTTTGATCAAATCTGTATTCTAATTTTGTTAAAATCAAACTAGATAGTTAGTTAGTTTCTAAAGGGAATCAAGCTTTTATTGGCCGGTAGAAATGTACAAGAATACTTCGAACTCCTCAGGCAATAGCCCCTCGGCAAGAGGTTTAAGGTCATGGGAACTTCAAATGTTTAATGTTTGGCAGCATGAATCTCCAGCACTGACTAGCACTAAGCCTAGGACCACAGCAAAATTAAAAGTGACTGCTATTAGCGATATTTCTTAAGCAAATGTTAGAGTTATGAGACACTTTGTGATGAGTGTATCGACAGTTAGCAGTAGACAGTTACAAGACGATACTTTTCAGACGACAGTCTGAAATAACTACAGTCGAGAGTAGCGACAGTACGAGACTGTAAGTAAACTGCCAATAGGATATAATGAATCCAGGAGGAACAAAGTTAGTAAGTTCATATTTCCCACCCCCTTCATATACAATATTGAATATTAAATGATAATACAGGAAGCAGTCTCTCTGAAAGATGGAAACCAAAATCAAATATCAGGAAATTAAGATGAAGTGACTACATACAAAAGCTATTAAGACCAACTGCAACAAAATATTTCGTTAACACTTTCTTTAGAGCCACTTGATATTAGACATCTATATATAGATAATAAATAGTCCATAATTACAACGTTGCTAATCTAGTGCCGCGATAGACTGATTGGTAGTGTGCTAATCTATCAGTCGGGGGTTGCGGGTTTGATTCCTGGCAAAGACTCTGGGTGTTTTCTGCAGACATGCAAAGTCTTTAAAAAAAGTTAAATTCATAAGAATTAATTCTTTCTGAAAAGGCCAAAACGTTTTAATTTGTTTCATTTTATTCAAAGAACTTAGAAAAATCAGCGTAGATATCGACCCCTTGGACTTGCCCTTGTTCGTGGGCTAAACTACAAAATTATTACAAAAGATACATTTATCTAGGCACTCGGTATTGCGCCAGGGACAAAACTCTTCGTCCTGTTTTTAACCTTTTGATAAATTTCTTTCCCTTTTGCACAAAATGTTAAAACAAAAATGCGCTACATACAGGGTTACCCGTATAGGTGAAGTTTGAAGGTTTTTTAGTGTAGGCTTCCTGAGATATAAGGTGTAAGACATAAGCCTTAATTGTGCAATTAGGAAATTTACGCAATTAAAGGCTTAATAAAGGACAATTTACCACACGAGATCTTAATTACAAAATTGTGCAATTAGTACATAATTGCATCACTAATTGAATAAAATGCGAAATTCAACCCTGCTGTATGTCTACTGTGAATTATGTTCAGTGAGTTGTCTGCATATCACAATAACAATAGGTAGTAGCTTTATTACAACAACATAAGGCACATGTATTTTGTGGGTTGGAATTTAATTTTCAGATGTCAAAAAGAGATGACTGAAATAAAATATTACAAAGCAAATTGTAGGTTTTTACCTTTAAATTCTTTTAACTGTATTAAATAAAATCGCAATTTTTTTTATTATTTTTTCAAATCAAAACGAAATTGTATACGATAATAAAAACCATGTTTTTTCAGATGTCAAATACAAATTTAGTAAGCTTAATTGAGCATGTGTGAACGCTAAATTAAATTGCTCAATTAAGATTAAATTGTCTCAATTGAGAAAACATGTCCGAACATAGTTAGTCACTGACTCAGAGACATACTGATTCACTGGTTTACTCATTATAATTGTGACGCACTTCAAAAATTAGAACCAAGATATTTCTTAATTCAATACTAAGCCGTGTAGTACCATTTTTGTTCTCATTTTGATCTCGGTCGAAATTTGGATATAAATTTGGTTTTATTTGTTTCATTTTCATTTATATTGCAGTTGGGTGGTTTACTCAAGATTTTTGCAGACCAATGTTCTTAAGGGTCTGCTGAAAACGATTTAAATAAAGGTTCTTGAAACATTCTTTTATAGTTAGTAGTAAAATTGTCAGGGCATTGCGTACGGTTTATTTACATGACACGGTACATAGATATGTGGAAAAACGTTGGCCTAACAAGAGTTTACTTATAAATCATGTCACAGGTTAAAATCAAATGATAATAACATTTAAAGTACTACGTAGGCAGTAAAGTGTTTGCCTCTAACCGTGCGAAATAAACCGACAAAATCAAAAATTCAATATTAATTTATTAGCTTTTAGTCATAACGAAAAAATAAAAATTATTTACTTTTTATACGAAAATGAAAGCTTTAGTGATTTGAAAACTAATTGAATCTAATATTATATATTTGCATCACACAACCAGTAGTTTTCAAAACTTAAAGGAACTCAATACTGATTACGTATGTTTTTAAAAAGATTATCATTTTTGAAAGTAAAACTACTATTTATGGCAATACTACGAAATTTTAAAAACAAGTAAATTTAATTACTTTGAACATGCTGTGTTCACAATAAAAATATTTTATTTAACAACTAAAAAATAAGAATTTTAAATTTCCCATTTACCGTCAACAATTACTTTTCACTTTATATCCGTTTAGCAATTAGTTCTACAAAAAACTTGATATTGAAACGATCGACTCTTTGTGTGCAAGTGTAACAAGAGTAACAATACACGTAGGTTAACAGAAAACAAAAACCAAACAAATTGGAATTCCCTCAAATACCATGTGGGTTTTGATTACCATTTAAAAATCCCCTACATGCTTAGACATTTTGGAATTCATTTACACATGATTCATGAGTTCATAAAATGTCAATCTACATACATATATATAAAAAGTACAAGATGTATTAGTTTCTTTGTCAGACGGCTATAAACAAGTTTACCGATCTAGCTAAAACTTTCACAGTTCTTTTCTAGCTACCTGGTCGATAGAATCGAGTATATATTTTTTTTTGGTATTTCAGGTGGGCGTGACACTTTCCGTACAAAGTCAATATTTGTCATCATGTTACTTGGGAATTTTTATTATCGTGTTATTTTGTGGAAGTATCTTTTTTATAGTTTACCAAAAAATTGGCTAAATCGGAAAAGTGGGCGTGGTACCATCTATACAAAGTGAAATATTGTTATTGCTTACCTAGAGAATATACTATAATATGTAGAGTCTTGAAATTTTGTGCAAATAACTATATTATGAACGTGCACAATGTAGCAAACGACAGGCTGGTGAATAGTGGGTGTCGTAGCTCCCATAAATAATCAATAACTATTACCGTATACCTTGGGAACTGTTACACCTTTTATGTTGAAGTCTTGTACGAATAACCCCTTAATTAAAGTCCACAGTCTAGTGAAAATGAGGCAACATTGAAAGAATGGGTTTGGTACCTCCCACTTATTGTGAAAAATTAGTATCATGAACCTAAGAAACTATAATCCATAGTTGCTCAAAATTCTGGCTGGATTTGAGAAGTGGCTTTTAAAATTTAACAGGTTGGGTTAAAATGTTGCATGGTTACCCTCTTATTTATGTGCTTAGCCAAACAAAAGAATTATTGGATTTCCTGGAACAGTGGAACCATATAAAATAAATATGTATCATTATGTAAATTATAGTAATTTTCACAGATATAGTTTTACAATTACAAGGGAGTAAAGCCTGTTTTATAGTTCTGCATAGTCGGGCAAAAAACTGATTGGATTGCATACAAAAAGAAAAAAACCTAGAGAACTATAATAGATAGAGTTTTGCAATTTTGTAGTCTGAGAATAATGTGAGTTTTCGAGATAAACTTTGTTGATTAGGATGGAGGGCCGGGTACCCTCATACAAAGTCATTATCCTATGTAAAGAGAAGTGCAACATTGACATTCTGTAAATTCGAAACTCTGAGAATAACGTTCGTTTTCGCTACAAACCTTTAATTTATTTTTTCACTATGAAGGTACCGAAGTACTCCGGGGATTGGTTGGTTAAATTATAAATAAAATTCTACTCCACTGCTCTTAAGTGTAGGGCTAAATATAGTTGCGTGTTTATAAATAAAATATAAATAAAATGTTGTTAATGAAAAAAAAAACAAATCAAATCAAATCAAAGTCTTGTGTTTAATTTATATTGACATTAAACAACTTTATCAGATTATCCGGTCGGTTACTTAAAATCGTAGAATGGGATCAACTTTTTAGGTGATTGTAATAAATACTTAAACAACAAATCATTCTTTTTAAAAATATGCTAAATTTAATCCGGTTAATACATGCTACGTAGTAAATTAAAAAGCGGATGAAATATTTATTGTACTTTTATTTTAGTGCCCATTTAGTAAGTGTGTAAATACTTGTAGATATTTATGTTTGTCGTTATAATGTTTTCAGTCATTTTTGCAATTATTAATTATCACTTAATATGCAACACAGATGTTTGAAGAATTATCGTAATTAAGTGTTAATTTTTTGTAATGCAATATTTTTGCAGTTAGTGTTTTTTGTTACTCAAAGGGGACTCTGACATGCTGAATGATGTGAATCAGGGAGGGATAATGCAATTTTTTTTCGGTATCAAATAAATAAATATATAAAAAGTACTTTTTATATATTTATTGTTTTCGTTACAATGTCTGTCTGTCTATCCGTCTATCCGTCTGTCCGTCTGTCAGTATGTCCGTATGTCCGTCTGTCCGTATGTCTGTCTGTCCGTATGTCCGTCTGTCCGTCAGTCAGCGCCTTTTATCTCTGGAACCGTAACAGGTAGACTCCTGAAATTTTCAGAGATGCTATAGCAACAAATACTAAAACTTATAGGGTGTTCCGATAGAGAGGTTTTATTCACGAATATGTCCCTATTTCGTGAACTGTAGGAGGCATAGACTCAAGATTTAAAAACAGTAATTAAAACTTAGTTCGCTATATAAATAAATATAAAAAAATAAACCTAAAAATTAAAGGGTGGTCCAATAGTGGTGTGATTTGCATGTATAAAGCCTAAGTTTTGAACCATAATAGGTAGACGCTTGAAATTTTCACAGAAGGTCTATAGCAGTGGCCGCTATAGTAACAAATAATAAACCTTAAAGGGTGTTCCGAGAGAGAGGTGTTATTCAGGAATATGTGTTTATTTCTTGAACTGTAGGAGGAATACATTAAAAATATGTAAGCTGTATTTAAAACTTAGTTCACTATATAAACAAGTCTAAAAAAATAAACCTAAAAATTAAAGGGTGTTCCGATAGTGGCGTGATTTGCATGTATAAGGCCTAAGTTTTGAACCATAATAGGTAGACTCTTGAGATTTTCACAGAAGGTGTATAACTGTGGCCACTATAGCAATAAATACTAAAACTTATCGGGTGTTCCGAAAGTGAGGTGTTATTTGCCGTTATGTCTTTATTTCTTGAGCTATACGAGTCAACCACTTAAAATTTGCAGACGGTAATTAACTCGTATGTTCGCTTTCTATTAAATTAAATCTTAAAATTAAAGGGTGTTCCGAGAGTGACGTGCTTGGCTTGAAGTCAGATACAATACGAATCGATAACACGATTAATTTCGATAACCTCGGAAGACCTTATATTCATGAAAATTATAGTACAGAAGTACAATACATGTCAATTATGAATGAGTATAAAATTATTTCTGATGACCTTGTATTTGGATAACCCATTTACATTTTTGCAGTTCAGTGGCTTGCTTATACTCGTAACTACTGCCAATTGGGAGTTTAATTTGGGACAAACTACGTAGTATTTGTCAATTGTATTAAATATGTTAACTTATTTTTGAACAATTAACTTTATGTAGAATAGAGAAATTACGTACTCTGACATTGTTGTAGAAATACTTTTATAAAATTAAAATAACTTAAAAAAAATGTTAAAACAAATTATTTTTCTGGTCAGAAGAGTAAAACGGTACTTTTGAATATTAAATAAAATAGTATCAAAAAAGTACGATTGTATCAACTTTCCCACCCCTGATGTGAATTATGCAAATAACGCATTTGGAATGAAAATTTTTTTTTAAATAAATTAAATTTTTCAGGTAGGTAGTGAAATTATATCTACTGGGACAACTGATGAATAAAATATTTTTAAAATAAAAAAATTGTTGTTTTTATTTAACTATATTTGAAATAAAAATTAAATTTCGTCGAAGTATAAAAACCATAATTTTTTAAAATTTTGAATTTAAATTTTCGCGATAAATATTCTTTCGTCCCTTTCGATATTGAATATTATAATAATTCTATTATTAAATCTTAGAAATAATCAAGTAAAACGTAGAATAAAAAACAATAAAATTAAAGCAAGTTTTTAGTACTCTTCAGTCTAGATCTCATATTTAAAGGGAGCTATTATTTTCAAATTTGGCTCATTGTTTCCCCTTGAAGTTTCCAATAAATTTGACCAACAGTTCCGAATTCATAAATTTATTTTGTGAAAAGACCTACATATGAGAATTTCATTTTTGTATAATTCTCTAAATAAGTAGATGACAGCGACTTCAATGCTACATGACTACAAATACCGTTGGCTGCAATTACCGTCGTGTAGTCAGCTACTTAACTACAGATACATCGTAAACTCTGATATTGTTGCAGAAATACTTTTATAAAAATAAAATAACTGTAAAAAAATGTCAAATCAAATAATTTTTTTGATCAAAACCTCTGATTGTAAATAAATTAGTAATTTTTAATTTTGTGATATTCTCTTCTATTGAATAAAGAAAAAATTGATGGATACAAAAATAGAAATCAGCCTAAGATGGCTAAAGCCACATAGGTGGTCGTATAGCCATAGCCAAGTGGCTACGATGTCGTCAAAATAAAGTAGCAGGTATACTAATTTGTTTTGCCGCCATTTTGGTAAACATTAGTCTTGGCAGTTCATATTTGGCAGTCGTGACACGTGGCAAATTTATTATTGAAAAATATTTGATAAACTAACGTGTTTTAATCGGTAAAACATTTTATCAAAATCAATCATCGATTACAGTGACGATGAGAAAGTTACCTGACATTTTTGGAAGGAACAACGTGCCAACAAAACGCACTATTTATCGTGCAGTGAATGATTTCGAAGAAAGAGGGTCTGTAGTTGATAGGCCTAAGTATGGACCACTGCAAGATCGGCTGAAAAAATTACTTCTGGTCAAGAAAGTGTTCAAAACTAACTTCAATTCGACGCCGTGCCTGGTCTTCAAAGAACAACTTTGTTTCCATTTACGAGCTTCTTCCTTAAGACCATTTACACCGTCGTACATATGCCAATGGGATGTTACAGCTCGCCCTTAACAATCCCGATTTTCATGAAAAAATCATAATGAGTGACGTGAAGGTATACTTTGAATGAAGGTATACTATACATTCCATTTGAATGTATACCGGGAAGGTATACTATACATTCCATTTGAATGTATAGTATACCTTCCCGGCGGAAACCCTGTATTAAACAAATTAGGTGGAGAAACATTTCTTCAGCTTTAAAAGCGAGACTAGTGAATGCTTTATTTAAATTCTGAAAATTAATCTCTGAGTTAAGTCCAGCTGATAAGTGGGAATGAAATTTAGAGTTCACTCTGACTTATTCTATTTACTTAAGAGAAATAATCCTAATTTTAAGGGCGGCGTAGTAGAAGGGTAATCTGCTAGGTATTTTTAGGGGTTAAAGCCAGACGGCCAATGGCTGACGGTATAGTGGGAGATAATTAATTACAAACCTGAAAAGGTGGCAGGCTACAGCTTATTTATTATTATTTATTATATATTCAATATAGTTAGCCTGAGCTTAAACTTGGGCAGTTACGGGAAGCGGCTTTAGGTCTTCAAATATCTCATAGACTGATTGGTAGTGCGCTTGTTTATCAGTATAGGTTTTAAAGGTTCGTTTTTCATAAGAGACAAACTAAAAGCTTTACAGTTAGTGTTGTCCTATCTAATAAAATATAATCGTCATCATTGCAGTATTATTGCAGTGTCTTGCATTAGATTGATGTCTACAGGATATAACTTACTAATTTTGAATACCATGGATGTCGATTGAATCAAGTTGTAAAATAAACCTAAAGAAAAGTGGCTCCATTCATTGCACCTCAACAGTTATAGCAAAATTAAAATTGCAAAACTCGGGAATGTATAACTTTAGTTAGAAACATTTCTGGCATTTTGTTAAGCAACACATAAGTTAAAACATCACCTAGATAATTTTAGAATGCAACATTTCGGAACATATTTAAATAAAATAAATAAAATTATTTAGCTGCCTGTAGAAGTTTTTGATTTTTTGTCACATAAAATTCCTAACAAAACTTTAAGCGAAAAAGAACATTTTCAGCCATGAATACGTCTAATAAGCCGTCATTATTTGTAACAAAAATACTTATAAAGTAACTGGTGTATTTTACAGATATTTTTTAATGATCGTCGAACAATGTATATTAAGATTTTCCATAATGCTAAATAGATTTGTCAACAAGACATTAATTAAATACTGTGTAAACTACCAACCTGCATGTGATTCACACAGAATTTTTGTAAAGCACCAAATTCAAAACGTCAGGTATTTATTGTCAAGTGGAGCTTTAAAGAAAACCTTGAATTTAAAACTTATGACCAAAATTAGTTTCTGTGGAAGAAAACAAGTTGTAGGTTGTGGTAGTTGCCTTGTTTTTACAAACTTTTAGACATTCTAATTGTGATCGGTGTACAAAAATTACTTGTTTTGTTTGAGTAATTAAACATTTAGACGCGGCAAGAAAAAATCTGTTTTGAATATTTTAGGTTTATTATTATGATTTGTAGTATTTAGCATCCTTCAGGTGAACTAACAAACGTTATTTCAAAATTTGTTTAAAAACAATTAATAGGTACGTGCAGTTTTAATCGTAGAATGAAATTTTTTTACAAGAATTTTGTAATAAATTATAATTACACCTTACAGCAATCTTATGGATTGAACAATACCTTTTTAGAGCTCCGTACCTAAAGTATGAAAACGAACCCCTATTAGTATCGCTCGTTTGTTCGGCTTTTAGTGGCCTCCTTTTCTCGAACAGCTATATCCTATTACTATTACTAATAGGTAGAATTTGATATAAACAAAATGTGTATTACTATGGCCGCTATAACAATAAATAATAAAATAAATTTGGAAAATAAGGGGTCCCCATTGTTATATGACGAATATGGCCATATCGTTTGAATCGAAATATCCAAACACTTGAAACATGTAATAAACATTATAGGGTAACCCCAAATAAGACGTGAATTTGAATTTATATATTTTATATATTTTTTATTTTTTGAAAAGTTATGTAAATATATATTTATTTATAAACTAGCTATCTCCGGAGCGCTTCGCTACACCCATCCACGAAAACTACGCACTTGAAAGAAAAGTATGGCCAACCTATAACTCGAAACCGCAAACTATTCTCACAACAATATGCAAGGTACGACGCCCACTGTTCAGATCCAAACTGTTTTTGCTATACTATGCTTATAAACACGATAATAAGTTTTAACTTTGTCTGGGAGCTACCACGCCCATGGTCCCAACCCAGTCGAAATTTTGCTATGAAATATGCACATTAGTATGACGGTTGCTATTGCAAAGTTTCAACATTCTACCTCTTGCAGGTCTCCAGATAGACACAAATTTTTGTTCACTTTGTATGGTAGATACCACGCCCACTATTCCAATCCAGCCTGTGTTTCGCTAAACTATGCATATTAATAAGGGGATAACTGGTCCTGCAGTTCATGGATCTAATTAATTTAGTTCTCTATCTACTTAAAAAGTGGGCGTGATCAATGTTTCTTTCCTTAAAAACCTAAGTTGGGTTATGATGAAAATTAAAAAAAAGGCCAAATCGGTGCAGCCGTTCTTAAGTGATGCGATTACGAACGAATGATCTTTGATTTTATTTATCTATAAATTTTTATTTTCTTGCCCTCTGCCCTTTGCCCTTGCGAAATGACACTCTGGTACAAACTATATTTCCAAGTCATGAAAAGTTCTTTCACAACTTATTAATTGCAGCGCCTGCGTACTTTCGGTAGATTTAAGATGTTTTGTCAAAACATTCATTTGACTCCCATATATAAAGTTTAATGATAAGCCATTGTTATCTCATTAAAGAGAAAATAGAGAAAAAGTGGTGAAAGTATGCAATTTTACCTATTAAATGGTACTGCAAACTTGGCAGCACCTTTAATTTTAAAACACTATTTACAGAACTATACAATAACTTGGAGTTTTATATAAAGTTTAGAATTTTACATAAAGCCTGTATTCCAGATGATGATTTAAAATAAATACAGAAACCATATTTAAAGCACTATAAAAGTAAGAGTCTTAAAATTTGGTGTAGATTACACAGTGCAACACGGAAAAAAATAACCATATACGGACACCACTACGTGATAAAAGACCAAAAAAAAGACCCCTGTCTCCCAGTTTTGCCCAAAGTCCTTCAGGTTTTTTTTATGGGCCCTAAAAGATGTGGAGCCTCGATGTCATTTTTGCAAAAAATGATCATTTCCTCAAGCTCGTATTTTGCAAACCGTTTGGAATTTTGATATACTCTCTCTAGCTCTTGTCATAAAGAACAAAAATTGTGAACATATAAAATCAAAAAAACTTCATCTTCAAGGTCAAAATCGCAAAAAACTCTAAAAAATTAAATTTTTTTACCTTTTTTCCCCTGTTCAGGTCCATAGGTAGCAGACCGTTCAAAATTCAAGGGAACAATCAACTACAAAAATGAACCTAAGATCCCAGTAAACAATTTTCTAGAATATATGAACTTCCTAGGAATGATTCTTAACACCATTTAGGACCTGAACAGGGGAAAAAAGGTAAAAAAAATTTAATTTTATTAGAGTTTTTTGCAATTTTGACCTTGAAGACGTAGTTTTTTTGATTTTATATGTTCACAATTTTTGTTCTTTATGACAAGAGCTACAACTTTGCCTCAGAGATTATATCAAAATTCCAAACGGTTTGCAAAATATGAGCTTGAGTAAATGATCATTTTTTTGCAAAAATGACATCGAGGCCCCACATCTTTGAGGGCCCATAAAAAAAAACCTGGAGGACTTTGGGCAAAACTGGGAGACAGGGGTCTTTTTTTTTGGTCTTTTATGACGTAGTGGTGTCCGTATATGGTTATTTTGCCATGACTTAAAAAATTACACAGTGTGTTACTTTCAAAGCAAAATCGAACATACTATTTTCAAAACGCCGACCACGTAGCGGGTACTGCTACATAACAGATAAAACTCACTTGAAATGTATTTTATTTATTTTAATACTAATTTAGTATGAAAAATTTGTTCTATAATAAATTTGAAAAATATTTTATTTATTAATCAATGGGTAGTATAATTTAAATTAAAGTTAAATACTGTACAGTGGTTCAGAACTCTGCGTGTATCAGCTCGAATTGTACTTAACTAATTTATTTATGTGCTGCTGTGCTATAACCACAAGAAAATAAATAATATGTTTTATTGATTTTTATTGACTTCGTTAAATTAAATTTTAAGTCTTCTTTAATTAGCGTTAAAATAACTTCTTTAATTAGCAGTTGCGATTAAATAACTTTATAACACCTTATAAAAATGTTTGGTACATTTACTAAAAGTAAAAGAGACATTATAAATATCACACATTTATTTTTATATTTAAAAATCCTTTAAGTCTTAAATCGTGTTTTAACACAATTCAACAAATAAAAAGTATTTTTAAATTTATTTTACCTATTGCATTGATTCTTTAATGTAATTATTGATGTTCTCATCTTTGTTGTTTTATGACAAAAATAATTAACGTCTTTCTACTAAATGCCTTATAAATAAATCAGCTTTATTTTATAAATACATGAGAATTCATTTAATCACCTTTATCATCGCATCACACACTTTATCGTCACTTTTAAAATAAGAATAATTTATTTAAAATCTACTTTAAAATATACACTGTAACATGTATGACTGGATATTAACAAGTTAAGGGGTGCGCGAAATATGCCGCCTATAGAAATGTGATGCCGAGGAATTATAATCTTTTACTTTGCCTATAAATTAAATTATTGCTATTATTCAAGGCACATTCATCAGGTAACCTCACTAAGAAGGGGAAATAATAAGGCGAAAATTTTTTAATTTTTTTTATATGGAGTTTGATAGTTCAACTTTCATTTAAGAAAAATTGTAAGTTTAAGTGTCAAAATCCATATAAAAAAATTGTTTATTTTCGCCTTAATATTTCCCCTCAGTAGTGAGGCTACCTGATTAATATGCCTTGCTATTATTTTTTAAATAAATTTTTTACTATTACATAGACATTTATACAATAAATAGAAGAAATTAAAAAAATCTCTATATATATTATAATTGGTTGATTTAAAAATTGGTCAAAAATTGTATTTTTTAATTTTATTTACTGCTAGCTGTCCCCGGTACGCTTCGCTACGCCTATGCACAAAATATACAATAAACACGTGGAAGAAAAGTATGGTCAACCTTTAACTCAAAAACGCATGCTATTCTCACGTCAAAAATGTTTTAGTTTATATGCAAGGTAAGACGCCCACTCTTCCCGTCCAAACTATTACTTTTTATGAGAGGTACCACTCCCACTATCCGAATCCAGTCTGTATTTTGCTAGACTATGCATATTAGTGAGTAATGATAATAATTTTTCACTTTGTATAGGAGGCACCACCCCCACTGTATTTTGCTAGACTGTGAACATAAGTATAAGGGTTACTCGTGCAACGTTTCAATACTCTATCTATTGTAGTTCGCCAGCAAAATGATAATAATTTTGCACTTTGTATGGAAGGTACCACGTCCACTATTCCAATTCAGTGTGTATTTAGCTATACCATTTACGTTAATATGGGATTTGCTGGTGCGAAATTTCAAGGCGTTACCTATTGCAGTTCCCTATATACAGGATAATAATTTTTCACTTTATATGGGAGTTACCTCGCTCACTATTCCAATCCAGTCTGTGTGTTAATATAGAGGTTATCGGTGCAAAATTTCAAGGCGCTACCTATTACTGTTACCACGCAACACGATGATAAATATTTACTATGTATGGGGGTGCCACGTCCCAGTCAAGTATCACAAAAGAGCTAGGGGAGAGATTACAATTGCATGGTTATAAAAAACATATTAGAGCATTGAAATAGATTCGTTGTTTTATTCTGCTTCATATATGGGAGAAGATCTAAAGATAAAATTACAAAAAATCGATATTTTCTTAAGCTTAAAAGCTTAATTTTTGTATAACTTTTGCTTTAAAAAGTGCCGAATTACATTATGCAACTTTTGTCGCTGCAATCTTTCTCTTTTCTTCTTTAAACGAATCCTCGGCTACATTATTACCGAACAAAGTTAAGAGCTATGCCTAGTATGAATGAAATATTAGACAAAAACTGATGACACCTTTTTAAAGGGCCCCCTGATTTTCCGAATCTTTCGAGGACCATAAAAAAATGTTTCACCAATTTCGCCAAACTGAGTATAGGGTTTTACAATCCTTTGATAGTAGAATCGAACCTAATTGTCAACTACGTGTATTTTTCAAAAAGTTTTTATTTGTTGCACTGCGAAAATGAAGCTTAATTTTTTGATTAAAAACTGACAGCGTTCTTCGACAAAAAATTTAGTGAAAAACTTAACTTTTCGTTTTAATTTAACAACAAATTACGGTATTGTTAAACATTTTATTGAAATTGCAATCATGTAGGGTTATAAAGAATGTTCTCTATGCCGACTGTATGCTTAAATAGTTCTTTCAGTTATTTGCACTCGCAATGTTTGATTAAAGTGACAACGACATTTTCTCAGGCAAACATACATGTGATTGATGAACAAACAGACTGACAGATGTCATTGTCTTATTCAATACAATCATTATGCATGGATAAACAAAAATTATTTATTGTTATTTTTTCTCTTTTTTATGCACAAAATAATTTATTAACTAAATATAATTAATGTATTTAAAGAACTCAAGTGCGCAATTAAAAAAATAAAAAATACAAATGATTAAATACTGCGAAACGATGGATGGATGCCCAGCCAAATATTAAAGATGATAATTGCAAGGTTTTTTTTTTGTATTTTAATAAGAGTTAAATAAAAAACTATTTAATTATTTAAAACAATTTTTAACTTCAATTTAAATTATTTGTGCTTGAATCATAGTGACTTTCTATTCTTCTACGTTGCAACTGTATCAAATTGATTTTTATTGTGGTTTCTGTTGCTGCTTTCATTGTCCACGACGTGTTTTAATCATAATCCAACACCTGTTGTATTGTTCAGTGTAGTCGTTCATCGTCGAGAGTTGTAAATTATTTGTTAAATTTTAATAAAGAGAATTTTTCATGATTAAATTGTACTTGTCGTCGAACAATAATAAAGCAAATTCACATGGGTGTGGGAATTCGAATAGTGTTGTTGTTAGTGTCGTTGATTGTTAGGCAAATTTTTATTAATGCAGATAATGTTTTTATAATCTGGTAAGATTTTCGCAACTATAGTAATTATAATTTTTTTTTTAATGCTAAGGTCAGTTTACTTAAAGCGGTCAAGATTTTGCAGTTAATTTAAAAACGCCATTAGCAACAATATAATAATATAAATGCTATTATCATTTTATAATAGATTTCGTCAAACTAATAGCAAGCTTCGATACATAGTACATATGTACATACATATGCATGTGGTATGCATTGGTAAACTCTACAATAATCTTCTGCTTCAGGAGAAAGAGAGCGAGAGATAAAGTGCAGATTGAAAATTGTTAGTGCCAATCAGGGTTGTCAGATTTATTTTCACCTATTTCGCCAAAATCGATGTAAAAAATCGCCAAAATCGCCAAAAAAGTTTTTTGTTAAAATTTTCCTCTAATATATACAATATTTTTGAATTTTAGAAATATTTTAACAAATCACAATAAATAAATTTAATCGAAATATCTAAAATTCGCCAAAAATAGAAAAAAAGTCGCCAAAATATATAAGTATTTTGTTTTTTATTTAAAATGATTAGTAAACACGAAAAGGGAAATTTTTTACTTAAAACAATGAAAAATAGTGATTATTATAATAAATGATTATTATAATAAATGGACCTGAACATACCCTTCCTTAAGGTATTTGTTACTGTGTTGTTTAGAATATGTTTTATAGGAATTAAATTTATTTAACATTACTAAGGATCAACAGATGTATGCCACATGCCCTATTTCAATTTATAAAATTATATCATGTGTTTCACAGTCGAGTTTTGGTGGCATTCATTATTGAAATCGATCTTTCTATCAAGTAATTAGCAGAATATAAATTTAAAAAAATCCAATTTTTCTTTAAAGTTAATCATCCAATTTGTTTAAAAATTTTCTTTCAACTTAGAGAAATAAAACGAACTTAATCCTTATTACAAAACTTCCTTTGTATGTAAAAATTAAGTATAAAAGATCATTGGAATTGCCATCACATCAAATACAAAACTTATTTAGCTGTACATAATTAGATAGAATATAATATTTTTTTAATCTTTCTACACAAAAGTTAATATTTTTTATTATGGTTGATAAGTATCCAAAACTATGTTAGAATTTATTTATTTGAATACAAGAAATTTTGTTTGTGATTAAGAATTGCATCAAAAGATGCTTGTAAACTTTAAATAAAATTTCCAGTTTCTAGAATAAAATAATCTTTAGAAATTAAAAACATTTTTAAATATCAAATGTTCGTGAACTTTAAATAAATTTATGTTTCGAAAGTTTCTAGTTTCCAGAAGTAAAATCATATTTAAATATAACAAACAACTTCAATTTCTTTGTTATCCATTTTGATAATCCTTAATTCAGTTTCTAATGTTGGCGAAAAGCCAATGAAAAATCGCCAACAATAACGCCAAATATTTAAAAAATCGCCAAAAAGTCGCCATGTCGTCAAATCCAAAATTTGATCGCCAAATAAGATTGAAAATTGCCACGTTTGGCGAAAAATCGCTATATCTGACAACCCTGGTGCCAATGCGCAGAAATGCAAAACAGAGTTGGGATCTGACAATGTTTAAATTGTACCGTCCCAGTGATAAAATTTTACCAAATCAGCATCAATTGTACCAACATTTGATATTAAGGAAAAAAACAAGCAAAACATACATACAGTAGCTCGACATTAAAATATGTTCATTAAAACTTTAAAACTAGGGTATTTAAAAGTGATGATGATTGACATTGATTCCTTGAATTTCTTTTCTATGGATATTAGTCAACGAAAATCAAAGCGTATACAAATTTTTAAAATAAAGGTAAAGGAAATCTTGCAAATTTTAAAATAAATATCAAAAAACCCAGAATTTTTAGGGTTTGTGCCATATAGTCCACACACTAGGGTTCATGAAATACTTTCAGCAATAATGGGAGGTTCTCAATTTTGAGGCCACATAGCGCCACCACTGGTAAGTAAATGATCCCTAGCTTCAAAACTTAAGCTCAGACGCTTCTCTGCTACGTCCATGTCAAATTTTGGATCAGTCGAACTAGCCCTTTACAGGTGGCCCTTTACACTGTGCAATGTTAGGATCTGGCTACACTACAATTGCAATCAAGTGCTTTAAACTTGACTAAAGTCACCGGATTTTCATCCGATTAAGTATGCCTGCAGCTATTTGGAAAAACAAAAAGACCTTAAGATTTCTGACCACAAAAATAATGAAAAAATATATCAACCGAATAATGCCGGAAACTGATTAAGGCGATGCAAAAACGTAACAGAATTACTTATCACTTATACATAATAGGTTTAGCAGAGTAAATAATAAAAATCCTGAACATAAATCAAGAATGTTACAATTTAGACAGGGTTGGAGAACTATGAAGTTAGAAATGAAAACAAATTTTTTTTATTAAATAAAAAAATTTATTAAATAAATTTTATATGAAATTGCACCAAAAGAGCATTAAGTGTACCAGTGTACCACTGATGTGCCGATTGTACCAAATTTAGTACAATTGTACCACAAATTCCAACAATGATGCAGAGTGTCACAATTTTATCTTAAAAATTTAAAATTTCAATGGAATATACAGTAGAGTAGTCGCAACAAAAAGGAGAGATATTTTAAATTGATGTCTAGGCCGATGTCAGTTTAAAAGAAACAAAAATATTTTAGGTTAAAAACTATTTATTGTTATCCTTTCTTCTGTTTTATCCTTTATCCTTGTTATCCTTTCTTCTGTTGCGAAGGATACGGTTATTAATCTTGTCTCTAACTTGCACTGAAAACTTAATTGAGTGCTGGTATTATGGCCATATCCATCTGCACCTGAAAGAAACGATTTGAAATCATCGTCATCGTATTTTAGACAGTTAGGGAAATATAGGCCTTAGAAAGAGCACAATGTTTATGGAGTGGATATGACAATATGTTTCGAAAAATCTCAAATGACGCATTATGCCCAAATTGGTTCGTTAATGGCTGTTATCTCTAAAATAAGTGTCATGACAGGAATTTAAATCTTCTTTATAAAGACAACTCTAGTTGATTTTAAGCACATATGCATTATCCCTTAGAGTTTAAAATTTAAAATTATTTTTTTTATGCGCATAAAATTCTTCCGGTCTTTTTAGGGTTTGCAAATATGAAAATAGTTATACAGAGTTAATAAAGAAAATAAAAACATAATAATATTGATTACATTAAATTTCACAATTCCCAGATAAGTTTAAAATATTCCCAAAAACGGGATTTCTATATTTTTTTTGCTGCATTTGCCAATCATATTTAAAGATTCAGGTTTTTTGATTCCAATTTTGCGATTAGACAAAATATGATTTAAAATTGATATTTTCATTAAAATAATATGACTGATTCTGCTGTATAATGAGCACTGCCAAGTTAAGGTGTTCCAACAAAAGGTATCAAATTGTTAAAGGCAGCCATGACAGGACTTAAGCAGGGAGTTTGCTGTCATCACTTTTGTCCTTATTGGCGTTAGACGAGATACTCCTAGAAACAACAAAATTAAAAACTGCATATCACGAAAATTTAATGAGAGTCTAGAGGACCCAGATGACGCAGTGTTAATTGTAACGATAGGAAACAGATAAGGAGGCGGACCCAGACAAACATGGATACTTTATATAGACTTTAATGACGATTCTCTGCAAACTTTCTATATTTTGATAGAATATAATAGTAATCAAATGCATTTTCATATTATTTTCAACAACATGTTATTTTAAATTCTTTGAGAAAGAAAATCGGAAGATTTTTGCATTTTCTATGAGAGGTTTAATACCATTTATATTGGTTAAATCCATTACTATCTAACTTCTAAACTATGTTCTCTTTATATGTTTTAATAAACAGAAAGCCTCATAATTTTATTTACTTTTAAGCGAATCGGAGAAGCATTTTATTTACTTGTGCATTAGTTAGCGGGTCAATCACAAACTGACTAAAATATATTCTTATGCAAAATTACATCCGTCTCATTTCATACAAACTCATATACATAAAACCCATAAAACCATGACATTTTTTCAACTTTTTGGTTGGAACATTCAAATCGACAACAAACAATAAATTGTAAAGAGTGAAATAAATTAATAAAATTGATTTTTAATTGCTTCCAATAAATAAATAACATACATACTTAATAGTTAATAAAACATGCAAACGAATTAGTGCCATTAAAGTATCTCACCTGGTTTATTAAGTAACGATAAAATGTTTGACGGTGTGCTTTGACCGTCAGTCGGCTGCGGACGCTGAGCCAACAGTAATCCCAACAGCAAAACAGCATTAATTAAACCGGTTAACCGACAATGGCAGCGAGTATTTATGTACTTATGAATTGTTGGCTCCAACATGAGATTGGAGCTAAGTGGTAGAATATTTGGTTTGTTTTGATTTCCTCTTAATAAAGACATACTGACATAATTAGTCAATCAGCAGTTGATAATTTAACGGTTTCCGAAAAATTTGATTTCGAGTTTTTTTTTATTTTCAAACTGCAAAGAAACAATAAAAACCAGTATTTATTAATTTATGTTTAAATCAACAAAACGCTAGAATTTCAGTACTTAGAAAATCTAGAAAAATATATTTATAAATTTAAATGCATCAAAATCAATTAATTCACAATTTAACATGGTCAAGTATGTCAGCTTAAGTTAAATACACAAATGAATTCATTATGATTTCTGAAAATTAATTATATTTTTTAATTGCTTGATCAAGAAGTAAACAAAATTAACTTTTAATTTTGTACAAGGTTTACCACGTTTTTGTAATATATTGAAACTGTAATTTTATAAAATATAATTAAAGAAAACAAAATTTTTAAATTATATATAAATATATACACGAGGGAAAAACAATAAGGCTATACATAAGTTTGTCAGTCCGTGATTTCTACAATATTCTGTACATCTTTCCTTAATCGAGTTGAAATCAATTTTTTCAAAACTACAAAGAAGCTACGGAAACATTAAGTATATGAATTCGTGAGTAATAAGTAATATATATGCAACATTTTTGTCAGAAAAGAAAACGCCATAAAATTCATAAAACCAGTCCAGATACCATATTCTGTAATTCTCGTAGCTAAATCTATCGCTAAAATTCCTAAAATGCACAAACAAATTATGAGTGTTGTTGTAAGAATACTTGTAATTTTTTGGTGTATTTTTTGAATTTTAGCGATAGATTTAGCTACGAAAATTACAGAATATGGCACCAGGTTACCAAAAAATCGAAATTTTAGAAAACAATCGAAATTTTACAATAATAATAAATTTTCAATACAAATTTCATTAATAATTTTGTACTTACGAAAAAAAAATATAATTTCATTCACAATATTAGAATTTTATTAAAAACTAAAAAAATCGTCAAAAACTAAACATTATCTATAACTCAAAATTTCTCAAAAAAAAAATCACATTTAGCCTAACATTATCAAAAAATTATATAAAAATTTTATAAATAAAATTGAGAACTATAATAGTAAAAATCGAAAATATAGTGTTGTAAAATTGGAAACACATCAGAGTAAGCCAATATCTAACTTTAATATGGCGAACGGTATATGGGTAATTTATTCCCAAATCGGCCGTTAATTTTTGACTCAAAATCCCGAAAACATGTTTATTCGTCCATCTAACAAGAAGATTATATTTTAGTTTTTTACAAAGATTTAATTGTTTTTATAATATTTTTTTTTGTTTTTCGGAAAAGGTTTTTTGAGAGACTTAAAAACAAAAATTTTTTTATACATATGTTTAAATATGATTTAATTATCCGTTTAACGCGACAATTTTGTTTTAATACTAATGTACCTTCGAAAAAAAAATTATTGCATCAATTAAATTCGAGATGTAGCGTAGCGCTGCTTTGTATTATCTTGTTTGTGATTCTTATACTATATAAGCTAGAGAATCTAGCAACAGCATGATTTTTTCCCAGTTTTAAGGGTACTTCTATAAATTTAGGCCTACTGTCATACTAATGGAAGTGTGACCAAATTGCACACTTCTCTAAATGATTGATATATAATTTTATAAGGGGAGAACAAAATTATCAAACTTTTTTCCCTGCTCTACGAGGGTCAACTAATCCACATATTCAGTCAAATTGCGCAAAAAAAAAATGTGATTACCTTGCAACGTTTTAAGTTACCAATTTTAAATTAGCATTGAGAACTGCTATGAATACAAAAAAAGCTCTAAGTTCCTCCGAGATGTGAAAGGTCACTTTTCAAACTGGACGTGTTGAAGTAAAAAATAGACCTTTATCTACCTATCCGATTACAACACCACAACGAAAGGAAAGGATTAGAGTATTTGATAACAGATAACAGCAACGAATTTTATAATTTATAAAACATTAGAAACTGAATTAAAGAATATCAAAAACAAAGAAATTGAGATTTAAAAGTAAATTGTTTTTCATATTTAAATAGGCTTTACCGGAAACTTTGAAATCTAAAGATGATTTTATTCTGGAAATTTTATTTAGTTTACAAACATCTTTCGATTTTAAAATGTTGCAATTCCTTTTCAAAAACAAAATTTCTTGTTTTCAAAAATGTTTATAAGTCCTAACATACTTTTGGATACTTATCAACCATAATAGAAAATATTAACTTTTGTTTTAGAAAGATTATAAAAATTATGATATTCCAGCTAATTATGTACAGCTACATTAGTTTTGTACTTGATGTGCTGGTAATTCCTATGATTTTTTTTATACTTTACTTTTTACATACAAAGGAAGTTTAGAAGAAAGAATATTTTTTGAAAATTAGTTGATTAATTTTAAAGAAAAGGATTTTTTTTAAATTTATATGCAGCTAATTAGGGCATGTAGCACACATCTGTTGATCGTTAGTAACGTTGAATATATTATAAATAAGAACACGGTGATAAATACCTTAAGGATGGGTATATTCAGGTTTCAGTTAATAATAATAATAATAATAACCACTATTTTTTAAAGTAAAAATTGTACTTTTCTCGTGTTCACTAATCATTTTAAATAAAAATAAAAAAAACATTTTTATATTTTGGCGACTTTTTTTTCCATTTTTGGCGAATTTTAGCTATTTCGATTAAATCTATTTATTGTGATTTGTTAAAATATTTTTTAAATTAAAAAATATTGCATATATTACATGCAAATTTTAACAAAAAACTGTTTTGACGATTTTGGCGATTTTTCACATCAATTTTGGCGAAATAGGTAAAAATAAATCTGACAACCCTGACGAGTATTCCCATATTTATCACACTGTATCAGTTTATGTTACTGATTTATGTTAAGTTATGCTACTGTTATTTTAACAGTAGAATTTTTAAATTGAAATCGTCCTTGAAACTTTGCCACAATATTTTATTTTTTGCTCTCTAATTAAGAGCAAAAATTCAAGAAATTTGCTGAAAATTCTAATCCCTACTTTGAAAAAATTAAAAATCTTAATTTTAAATTGCTTATAACTCGCTCATTTTAAAACATAACTTATAGCTTGATATATCACTTTGTAGGTATTAAGTAGACGAAATCATACAAAAATTGAAGAAATGCCAAGCACTAAAAAATTTGCAGCTCTCGCACCTGCAACCTCTTACAAATGGCTAAATTATTTCCGAAATAACTTGATTCAGCCCCACTGTGTGACGTGGTACTGTTACGATTTATATATATTACATTTTCTTGTTGAAATAATGCCAAAGCCATGTTTCAAATACATTATATTGATAAATTATTAATTGATTTGAGGGACAATCACTGACTTATAATCTGAGTTATAATCTTTCCAAAACTTAAATGATTAATCCAAAAATACTTTAAAATATGCTTTAATAACATGAATAATTTAATTTTAATTTAAGCTTAATAAGTCTAATATTTTGTTTATTTATTATGAAATTTCCGTTTTATTGATTTTTGTTCGGCTATTTTTTTTGTTTAATGTCATAATTGTTTGTTTTAAAATTAAACAGCTGCTTATATTTTATGTCATTTATTAATTTTCAACAATAAAAAATACAATTAATTATATGGTTATAATTTATGTTTTTATTAAATTTATTTTTTGTACTTTTTATTGATATTTTTTATACGTAAATGCTACATTAGTGCATACATACATACATATGTATGTGTTTACATACAATACAAATAGTTGTATTTGGCTCTTTTGAATTTACCAGGAACTTGTCCTTAAGAGTTAAAATTAATTGAAAAATTTATATGTACATACACATACATTAGTGTAATTTAATTTGACAATAATAAAGTTATAATGAATTAAATTTAAATTAAATTAATATAGTTGTACGAGTATGTATGTATGAATATTATTTCAAAATTAATACATTTTGAGTTTTTATTTTATTTTATTTTATTTCATTTCAATTAAAATACATATGCATGTTTTTAAATTTTATCTGTCATTCTCCTAACAAATAGTACTATGTATTTTAAAGGAGTAATTTATTTGGCCTATTTCTGATTTACACTTATAGCTTATAAAAAAGCTAGATGGCAGCAGTAAAATTAAAAATCAGCAGGAACAGGAATAATAAATAAAATAAATTTAATAGCAAATGCTTTTATAATAATATAAAATAAACAAATTAATTGCGAACTGAGGCTTAGGTTTGCTTATTTTTTCTAACTACTCAATATGTTGAAAGAATACTTTTTATAAATTATTTGATTAATTTGAAAGAAAAATGGGATAAACTTGATTTTAGATACTAGCTGAATGTAGTTAGGAATAGTCGTATCTATCTACTTTGGGTTGTGTTTTGTTGTGAACATAATCTAATTAACCAAATACGCTCAACTTGCAAAGGTACTTCAAGAAAAATTATTGATATTATTAAAACCCTATATCACAACGCAAACTATCGAATGTATTAGTGACTCATTCACAATTAAAACTGGAGTAAAACAAGGATGTATTACCTTTACTTCTTAATATCGGATTCAACAGAAGGCTAGAAGATCACGACTATGCCGACGACATATCTCGTCTTCAATGCAGTACAAACAGAATCAGCTAAGGCTGGACTAAAAATAAATATTGTCGAAACTAAAGCAATGAGAATCAATGCTTCTAACAACCGATCATTCACAATAGACGAGAAGAATCTTGATGATGTATCGACGTTCTGACTATAACAGGTGGTTCTGCTTACGACGCAAGAAACCGAATAAAAGTTGACAAACATTCTTTTGCATTCATTCATTTTGGCAAACATTCTTCGGCATATGGCGGTCAGCACATATATCAAACAGAACCAAGCTAAATATATTTAACTCCTGCATACAATCAACTCTTATCTATGGATGTGAATCGTGAAATCGTGGAATCGTAGCACAGAAGGATGTCAACTCGCTACAGGTTTACATAAATCGCTGCCTGCGTAGAATTTTAAAAACATTCTGGCCAGTTATGATATTCAATGAAAGTCTAGGGATCCAGACCCCTCAAATCCCCATATACGTCGAGATCTGGAAGAGAAAATGGCACTGGCTAGGGCACACCCTACGAAAATCTGCTGATAATGTCACAAGACAAGCTATAGAATCCACAAGGAAGCCTTAGAAAAGGAAGACCATCACACACATCGCGGCGCCAAATCGAAATTGAAGCGACCAACCAAGACAGAAGCTGGAACGAGATAAAAACACTTGCATCGGACAGATCAGAATGGAATAAATTTGTTATGGCCGTATGCTCCTTGTAGGAACTACGGGAACTTATATATACGTAACCAAACAAACTTAGATGATAAAATATAATTCGATAAAAGCCTTATTCGAATAAATATTTTTCGAATTAAAATTATACAAATAATACAAGCTTTTAGAGCACAAAATGGATCTATTTTCTATGGGATATAAACAAATTTCATTAAAAATATTTTATACCACATCCTCCACTTCCTTCCCTTTGGAACTTTCCACTTCATACCACTTTACACCTCGTAATGTGTTATCCCTTGCGGCCTTTGTCACCCAGCTGACTCATTCTAACAGAGGAGAAATAATTTGTGAAATTGTTAGAGTTAATAAAATATTTGTTAAGGCCAACTTTGTGACCGTACTCTATTCAAATGGTCCAATTTTCCTCAACCACGCAGGGCTTACATATACATACATAAACGACAAAGCAAAGAAGAAAATGGTTTAATTTCATGACAATTGACAAATGTTTTCTTAAATTGGAGTTATCAATGAGATTTTGTTTTAATTAAGAAATGAATAATGTTTGTTTTGGTTTAATAATAAATAAATTTGTTTGTTTTTTCCTTAAATTTATTTAAACAAGTGCAGTATTATAAATGTTTAAAAATTCATTTGAGCGTTCACTTTTATTGATCGACAAACAAAATTCAAAACAAAATAAAATTCTCAAATTTAATAATTTCGCTTTTTTTTTTGGTTGTTGTAATTTTTGAGTGCCGATATTAAACGAGTCAATCTTATACTTTCTTTACTACTTATCGTCAATATGTAAAATGTTGGCATCACGTAAGAACTATTGGAGGAATTTGAGTAAAATTTCGTCGGTTCAAATACAGGATAGTGTTGTTCCTGTAAAAATATTTCTTTTCCTCAAGAAAATAGAGGTAAAAAACGAATCTACACAATTTTAACGATTTAAATAACTTGGCAGCACCTTTTTATGCAAACGGGAAGTTAAGAATCAGACTCTGTCTCTATTGTAAACCTTTTTGAGAATTGAATTTATTAACTGTTAGTAGATTTTTAATGGGGAGAGGAGTAAACATTGTACAATATACGAGTAATCTTTGAATCTCTTTAATCTTTTAATAAAAAAACAGTTAACTTAACGACCTAGAAAGTTTAGTTTTTTTTTAGAAAGTTTTATTCATTAATGGAAGGAGCAATTTTTACGGCTGAACCCATTTAAATGAAATTTAAAAAATAGAAAAGGGTGAAAAAGGGGCACTTTTATACAACCAAACCGATTTTAATAATGTTTAAAATACAGATAGAACCAGAGAGGTCCAATGGAGGGAAAACTGACAATGTAATACGAACGATCCCACTTCAATAATATTTAAAGCTTAGGTTGATCCTTATCTAGAAGGTCCAATACGCTCTGTTCTTTCAAAACTAGGACCCAAAGAGGCGGGGGAAGAATTTATAGAATTTGAAGTATAGATTAATCCTATTCTAGATAACTTTGACCCAAAGTTAAAAACGAGGGGCATTTTTTACGGCGAAATCATTTTCTATTTAAAAATAGGAAATGGTAAAAAACGGGCATGTGAATACCGCAGAACCGATTGAAATAAAATTTTAAATATGGTTAAATCCGTATCGAAAAGATTCAGGGGGAGGAAAAAATTTTTTTCATCAATTAAATGTTTTAATTAGTTTAGAATTAAAATTAAATTAATTTTTTAATTAATTCAAATAAATATTTGTTTAAAACAGAACAAGAAAAAAATCCTAATTAAACAATTAACTGAATCAATTAACTAATTAAACAATTAATTGTTTAATTAAATTTTAATCTGAAACCAATTAAAACCTTTATTTTTGTGAAAATAATTTTTTCTTTGACATGCATATACATATGTATATGTATGCGGCTAAATAGATTTGAATGAAATTTAAAATATAGATGGGTCCTTATCTAGAAGGTGCAATTTACTATGTCTGTTTTCGAAAACTCCAAAGTACCCAGAGGTGAGAAAAGAAATTACAATGATTATTTTTATATGGTTGAACTAACTTAAGTAAAATTTTAATAATAGATAGATCCTAATTTAGAACATGCAACAGATTTTGCTGTCTTCCGCAACAATGAGCCAAAGGAATGAAAAAGGGAAAAGCGGCAAATTAATACAACTATATCGATTTTAATAATATTTGAAAACTCGGCCTCGGAGGGAAGTAATAGGAAAGAGGAAATTTATTTATAAAAACAAGTGTTAAAGAGTTTGTAGATGGTAATCTCTGGAATCGGTGTTGATGAGAGAATTTTTTTTTAACTCCGAAAATACTCATTTGATTTTAAAAACTGTTTCTTTTATTTTTAGTAGACAATTTTTTAAATACCTTGTATACCTACAGGTATACCGAGGTAATGCCGGGTGAAAAAATCGAGTATTTAAAATATTGACAATAACTTCTTTGATCTTTTTTTAATATTTTTAATATGAATAAAAATTAATTAATAGTTTTATAATTTTTAAAAACTATTGAGTTGAAAAAAAAACAATAAAAGACCTTCAGTTTAAATAATTAAATATATCAAAAACAAATAAAAAGGCCAAATAAACAATTATAATAATTTTTAAAGAATATAAATCTAATAGTAATAAAAATGATCACCTTTATATTGCCCCACTCCATCAAGCCCTATTATATAATCTATAAATAATAAAATGCAACTCATGAATATAAACTTTTAATAGTTCCTTTTTTATTATTTTACGAGTATAACATAGATTACTTTGATTTCGAAACAGCGGTTTCAATTAAATAAATTATTTTTTTTTGGTTTCTTTAAATTATTTTACAACTTTAAAGAGATTTTGTTTTTGGTGAAACAATAGACAAAATTAAGTCGCTGTCTTTTCGTTAAATGAATGCATTCAATTTATTGGTATCATTTGCCTTGTATTGTTTATGTATTTTATTGCTGTTTCTAAAAAAAATAAGTTTAAGCAAATATAATTTATAAACATTTAACAATATCTTTTAATGAAACTCATTGTTTTTATTACGTATTTAGTGCCATATTTATATTTCTTTTATTGTTAATAAAATAAACAAAAGCAAAAAACTAATTGGCAAATGCAATAAAGCAATTAATTTTGCTCTTATAATGCACTCCCTTTGTACAAATAATTATAATAAGGAGGAAGCCATGAGAGGAATTATTTTGATGTGCTAATTCTGCTGCTGCCAATGAGGTCGCCTGGACAAGTTTAGTAAACTCATCTATTATGTTTTTGCCAAAAAATGTTTGTTTTGTAGAAAGGATTTATTTATTTATTAATTTATTTAATCAATGTTACACAAAAACCGAGCCCAGAGGGCCATATATGGTTTAAAAATACAACTCAAAACATACTACTTAACAAACAAATAAAAGAATATACATATATAATAAATATCTAAAAATAGTTAAGTATATTTTTTTTAATATAAAAAAAAATAATTTTAATTCAAAAATAAAATGACAATTGAAATAATTTAAATGTAAAAAAAGCTAAAGGGTACCGGGTAGAAATATTAACAATAATATAAACAATCTCAATAACATTTGTGGTATAAGCCATAATAAAATAGTCCAAGAAATAAACTTACATCTCATTCCTCTGAATGTGCTTCAACAATCTACGTTTGTAAGTAGAACTAGAAAACTCAAAGGATTTTAAATTTTCTGGTAATTTATTGAAAATTCGTGCAACTCTTACATGAAAAGATCTTTCCACTACGGAAGTTAGCTTAGGAATCAAAATTTGACAATTACGTGTAGATCGACTAAATCAAAAAAAATAAAAGCAAATATTCAATAGTTCCCCTTTTAAACATATTGTAAAAGCAGAGCAAAAGCCTTATTTTCACATAATTATCAAATGAACAGCCCAAAAACTTCGCAGCATACATTGATACATGATTTCGAAGTCTTAAGCAGTATAGATATCGCATAACTCTATTGAACAGTACTAAAAGTTTCTTCAGATGACACCCAAGTGTGCCAGTATATACTTCAATACCATATAAAAATATAGGCATAACCAATGAATGAATAATCATAACTTTTATATGCATTGGTAAGCATAAGTTGACGTTATAAAGTCTACGTAATGAATAATTAACTCTAGAAGTAACGAAATTAAAATGTCTTTCAAATTTTAATTTATTATCTAACCATAAGCCCAGACAGTACATTTGGACCACAAATTCGACTCTCGTACCATGAATAATAATATCTAAGTTTGGAACAGAAGAACCAAAAAACATAGCCTTTGTTTTAAGAGCATTAATACAAAGTCGATTACGCACCATCCAGTTTGATAAATTGGAAATGCAAAAATTTATCATTTGTTGCAAAACATCCTCAAACTGTCTCTCACCACTAAATAAAAACATTAAATCATCTGCGTAAGCAAATGGTAAACATGACGTCATATTGAAATCCATGAAAATATCATTGATATACATATTAACAAGTAAAGGCCCAAGGACTGATCCTTGAGGCACCCACTTTTAACCGGTAAAACACCCGAAAACCTACTGCCAATAGAAACGTACTGACGTCTATCACTGAGATAAGATGAAATAAGTTTGCATGCTGTAGACGAGAGTCCAAAATTGCGAATAAGCTTAGTTAATAAAATTGTATGATTTACCTTGTCATAGGCTTTTGTAAGATTAATAGATAAAAGTACGTTAAGACGTTTTCTACTAAGAGACTGACGAATAGTATCAGTTACTCCCAGTGAGAAGTGATGTTGTATTTCTACCACATCTTAATCTATATTGACAATTACTTAATAATGAATTACCACTTATGTGCGCAATAAGTTGATTCTTTAGCAGAATTTCAACAACCTTCGAGAGAGCTGGCAGGATAGATATAGGACGCAAGTATTCCATTTTCTCTTTATCATGTAGCCTGTAAGTATCGAAATGTCTGTTGAAGTAAGTCGCAGCCTACTACAATGTAAGCCGTTCGCCCAATGACTCCTCGGTATTTAGTTCCTGATACACAAATGATCCAAAAACTTATCATTATTACACGGACACATTGCAGTTTATGCTATCTTTCCTCAACTCTCTGAAAGTAGTACTTAAAAATACTATTCCTTAGGCTGCATGCATAATGAACATATGTAAAACCGCTCAAAAGCAAAAATGAAAAATAGCCCAAAAAATATTCATACAGAATTGAGTAGTTTTTCGTATGAAAAGTAACCGACGTTTTTGGAAAATAAGTCATTTTTATATTTTGGGCAATTTTTCATAAAGGCGCCCATACACGTCTTTCTTTTTGATCAGTTTTATCCGCACGGTTACAACTATAAGGGCAATCACGAACAGCGACCACATCCACACGCTACACGTTCTTTACTTTAGTTCAAGACGTATTTATTTTACTTGGTGGCATCATGACGGCAACAATAACAACAAAGGTGAAACTCAAATGGTAAACTATTTCAATTTGTTTCCATAAATAAAACAACAAATACAAATTTGACAGTAAAACTCACAAAAACCGTCCTTTTTAACTGCGTAATCACACACACGAGCAGTTTTGAACGAACACGTTTCAAAACCGACGATTAAAATCAAGAAGCAACAGATACGTGCAAGAAGCACGGTTTTTGGCCAGAAACCGACAGTTCTACCCGTACAGTTTTAACTGTACGTTTAAAACAGATTAAAAAGAACGACGTGTATGGGCGCCTCGATATACCAGGGGGCAATTGTGATCATTAGTAGAATCGTATTTTGGTGCAAAATATAAGAGAATAATTAGCAAAAAAGCAAAAGAGAATCGTTACAACCGAAAAAAACAACCTGAAAAATGTTAAAAAAATATAGGTGGCGAAATTTTTCAGATATCTTGGATTGCGAAGACAACAATAAACCCCCGTCTTCATTCAAAAATAATTTTATATGAAGTTTGACTTTTGTTAAGACATATTAATATTGACGGGGGGTAAATTATTACATAAAATCTCATAGCTATTGTCAATATTTATAGTTCCTTCTTTTAAATTTAGTTTATAATAAAAAGTGCAAATGGGAGCGTATAATAGATGATATGCTAATCACTGCTTTATGATAGGGAATTAGCTATAATGAAGCCAATGTTGCTATATGTTAATATATGCAACACAAACAACACAACAAAAAATTTAAGTTCACAAACTTTAAAAAGTTACTGTAGTTTTGTCTTACAAAAAATAGTGGATAAACGAAAAAAAATGTTCAAATAAGTTTTTTTATTTTCAACATTAAATTCCAAGAAGACCAAGTATGTCTTTAAAAAACATCGAAAAACAATTATTTTGAGTTTCTTCTTTTTTATGTTTGAACACAAACAAATTTTACATGAGCCAAAATCTATTTTTGCCATCGATACCGCGAGATTTTTCCAAACGTTTTGATAAAATTTTTAAACAAAATAAAATCAAAAAATATCCAAAATTATCTCTACAAATCTCATTTGGAAACTTCTATCTTTCTGAGTGCCTGAGTCTGGGGGTTGCGTGTTCGATTCCCACCAGGGTGTTTTCTGCAGACAAACAGGTAGTGTCGACTTAAAAAAAAATACCTTGTTCTAAATCCTTAAAGCTTCATATATAAATTAGCAAATACATATACTTACTTTCTGGTTAACGAACACACTCCTAAATAAAATAGAAACCTTCCCTTGCAAGGTCTTCCGAATTCGTGATTGAACAAACAAAAAATTGATTATGGAAACGGTGTCTTCAAACATTTCAAAAAGTAAAAAAACAAAACACTGGATCAAAAGGTACGATTATGGGTTGAGTTTCTACGTCACACATATAAAACACCTAGACATTGCCCACTTGTATCAATAAGTATTCCAAGCGCGCAAATGTTATAGGTGCCATTAGCTGATCAATTTAAATTTAAAATAAAACAACAAAATTGCAAAAGAAATATACAAATAAAAAGTGGGATATTTGTTATATTTTTTTTTTTAATTAAAAAAAAGAAACTTAAAAAACCATGTCAACAAAATTATGCAATTATGAAAAAAATTCGACTCACAAAACTTGGTCTTTTAATAATAATTTTGTCTTTTTTCAATTTTACATTGTTTAGTTTATTAAATGTATGAATGGCATAAGACTGACATGCTTTTAATGACCCTTCAATGAGCATTTCAAAGCATTTAAAGTTAATTTAAAAATGTGTGTTTGAAATTTTTAATTATTTTTTATATTTGTTCATACATATGTACGTACAATGTACCTAGCTACCATCTGACTGACTGCTCAGAAGTTAGCTAAATGTTATCTAACTTGTAGTTGGCTATAAACTTAAAAAATTCAGTTAACTATGAATTGAAAAGAATTCAGTTTGATATAAAGAGGCTTTAAAAAATATGCAATTTAAAATTTTTTTTTTCAAAATTACGGTGTTCCGATTTTTGATTCTGCTAGAGGAGACCAAAAAATTGTATACGTTTGTCGGCGTTTTGAATGATCACGTCGGAATTTTTTTTCAGAGGCGGTTAAAACCCTGTTCTTATAGCATATCGGTATATAGAACCATGTTTTCCTTACATCTGAGGTGTAGGGTATGTTCAGTAACTTTGTGGAAAATATTAACGAAAATATTTTTGTAGAACATATTAACTCTCCAACTAATTTTAAGTCCGGCCGCATCTTTTGCTGTTGTCATATTTTGCAGATTTGATGCAAGGTCTGAGTAGCTGTGAGCTAATAGGCAGATATTGTTTGCGTAATGAAGATCGTTTAAATGACCTTGCAGTCCCAAGCAATTCCACTTTTGAGAATTGTGTTTAAGGCTATATTAAATAGAAGTGGCGATAAAACACAGCCTTGGCGAACACCGATTTCCACTTTTACCGCTCTGCTTATGACCATGTTTAATTCCACAGCTGGCATTCCGGTAAAGGCACCTAATAAGTGAAATAAGTTTATCAGGTCATTTTTGCATCGTAATGCGTTTCAAATTACCAAAAAATAACTTTAAAATTATTTAATTCTGTGATCAAAAGCAACCTTGAATAGAATCGTTTGAGAAGAAGGACCTTAAAAATATTGCTCTTTTGTAAGGGCGTTTTTTATAAAGACTTGCTTTTGTGATCATAACCAAAGTTTCAATAGAATTAGTTGTTAAAATATTTTATATCAATATACGAATTGAAATCGATTCCGAAATATTCATTAGCATAGATTTTTTTTGATTTTTATTTATAACTTTTTTCTTTAGAATTTTATTACACATTTCGTATATACATATTTATTACACAAGTCTCATATAAAACTTTTAGATTTGACCATAAATAAATTTAAGCAAATGATTATAAGAAATTAAGTGCTTCGCTTATCAGTTCAAAGCAACTAAATCTAACTTTTCAAGTGTGGTAACATTACAAAAATTACAAAGACCATAAATTAATTAATAGTTTAATGACCTTAAAACATATGAGTATAAAAAAATTAAATTTAATTCTAATAAAGTAATAAATCAAGTTTTTGATTGGTAAAGTATAGAGTGTTGAACCCGAAGAGCAAAAATAGTTTTACATCTTATTAAAAATAGATTTGGTTTCGGATTTATTAAATATACGGTTACGGTTGTTACGTTGTTGTTAAGGATTATAAGATTCTAATATTTTGTATTATAATTAGACAATTATCATTATTCGTAATTGAACAATATTCATTTACATTTGTTATGCCATTATGTACATATAAGTCTGTATAAAGATGTCGCATATTTAAAGAAATTTTATTCAGAATTAACTGTAACTATATAATTTTGTTATAATTATTTGTTTGTTCCATTGTTTTTTTTTTCTCTTAAAAATATAACACCTTATTTATTGTATGCAAAGGATAATGCATTATATTGACTAATTAATGGCCCGTTTCATTAGCATTAGTTTAAAAATAATATATTACCTTTATTTCAATGATAAGGGTTCGTAATGAAACTCTTGCATTAGTTATTAATTATAAATATTTTCACTACCATTGGTAAACAAACTGAAATAAAAAATTAGTAGCATTAAATGGTAATTAAATTTTTTTTCATTGTAATTATTTACCATAATGGCAATGAAAATTCAATGACAATGAAAAATTCCAATTATGTTTTCTTTATATAACATAATATTTAATATTTTTATGTTTTTCTTATGAGAAGTTATTTTATAATTTTTGTAATTAAATATTTTGTTGACAATAAAAAAACTAATATTTTTTTATAATTATTAAATTAAGGCTTAAATGTTTGGATTATATGTAATTGTAATTGATTGTTTTCTATTACGATTTCATATTTTATAATTATTTTAAGTGCTAGCTACCCCCCAGAGCGCTTCGCTACACCAATCCACAAAAAATACAATAAATAAATGGAAGAAAAGTATGGCCAACTTTTAACTCTAAAACGCACGTTTATATATAAGGTACGACGCCCACTGTTCCCATCCAATCTGTTTTTACTAGCATATGCTTATTAATACGATAATAATTTCTTACTTTGTATGGGAGGTACCATTCCCACCATCCCAATTCAGTCTCTACCTATTGCAGACTCTACCTATTGCAGTTCTCTAGGTACACGCCTACTGTACTGTACTTAGTTAGACTAGGCACATTAGTTAGTGCGCAAAGTTTCAAGACTGCCTATTGCAGATCTTTAGGTAGACGATAATAGTTGTTCACTTTGTATGGGTAGTACCACGCCCACTATTCCAATCCATCCTTTATTTCGCTAAACTATGTATATTACTGGGCGATATTTCAAAGATCAACCTATTAGTTAGCTAGCTAATTAAAAAGTGGGCGTGGTCACATTTTCTTTCCATAATTTCCATAAAAACCTAGGATGGGTTACGATGAAAATTTTAAAAAAAAAATGGTCAAATCGGTGAAGCCGTTTTGAAGTGATGCTTGGTAATCCCGAGATTTGCAATTATTTATATAGACTTAAAATTTTTCCAATCGGTACAATTACATGTATGTATAATGAATTGACAAAGCTGAAAATAGCTACAAAGAGTTGATTGTAATTGTATTATATTAATTGGATTTGTTCCGCCAGTAAATAAAATACTGATGTTATACCTTTCGTTGAAGAACGGCGTCGCTGGCTGCCTGTTGGGTATGGATGGCAAGCGCTTTTGATGTGCGAAGATTATTATGAAGCCACGTCTGGGATATTATTGCGGAGTTAGTATTGATTGTCTTAGTATAAATAGTCGTGTGAAAATTAAAATTGCATGTAATGGCGTAAAAAGAGGTAAGTGGAATGTTTTCCAAAATGTAAAATGTAACTAAGCTCGAGATCTGTAGAGTTTTAATTTGAATAAAAGTTATTCGGCTAATCGAAGAAATTTTTTTTATTTTTATTTAAATAAATGAAATAAGTTAATTGAGAATTTAAAATTATTTTTATTAATCAAATAATTCAATATTCGAATAAGTTTTTCTAAAGCTAAAATATTCCTAAAATAAGCGTACGAAAATAAATTTATACAATTGTTTAACAAGTGAAAATGAAAGATAATATATGATGTCGACTTTTGTTAACAGTAGATTTGAGACTAAAACCACTTTCTTAAGTATCTTTGTGTGAATTTAATGTGATAATATTGTTATCTTTATGTTTTAGTCTCAAATCTGCTTCAAACAATTTTTTTTTTAAGTTTAAGTGTTTGAATTTATTTGATAATAATGACATTTTAATTGTAAATGACTAATTTATTTATTTTCAATAATTTCTATAATTGAAGGGGCTACTTAGTTAATAAGAAAATTTTTAGGGAGAATTAGTGTTTTATTATCTTTGATTTTGTCAGTCAATTTCTTTTAATTTGTTAATTTATATGATTGTAGTGAGGGATCGAAAAACAATATTCAAAATTTAGAAAATTTTTGGATTTCAAATTCCTAAATTTATCCATTGAATTAATGGTTAAATGAAAATATAAAATTGTTATGAATAGAACGTCAATTAGACATTGTAAGGAAGAAATAATTTGTAAATTCAATACAACTGCCGTACAGTAAACTGCCTAAGGAAAAAAAGCAAAAAGCATATGGGATGAACGCTGAGACTCCCACGATTCCATTGGTTTTTCGTGTGCGTTACACCTATAAAAAGTTACACGGTTTTAAAGTCGAATTGTTTTGACAATTTTTTCACAATTTTTAAGTAACAAAAAATGGTTTTGGAAAAATAAATATAAAAAATTTATTTTTCAATAAAAATGCATGCAATTATATTTGTTTTATTCAGAAATGTAGCAGAAACAATAAAAAAATCCTAAAATTTTAGTTTTTAGTTTTTTAGCCAAAATATGTACTTTTTTAAAAAAAATAGTCAGCTTCGATGGACCCGGAAAAATAGGCACATCAAAAAACTACTTTTATGCATCAATAATCTAATTTTCTGTTATATATACTAAAATATGTATAAAAAGTTTTACGTGTTTCTATGCCAACTTTTGAAATATAATGATTTTAAAAATCATACTTATTTGATATTTTTATTAAAATTATCAATTGATATTTTTAATATTTGAAAATGTATGATAATATTAGGATATGCTTTAAACCAGGGCGAACTAATATAAGGTGAGTGCACACGGACGAATGCTTCAAAATGCCTATAAAAAACAATTAGAAAGAACAGATTTGAACACACTCGAAAAATAGCAGAGAAAATTGTAATCAATTTTTAATGAATAAACTCTTAATTGCTTCTGATCCATTAATTTTATTTAATAGAAATACAATAAATACAAGCAGCTCCTTCAACAATAATCAAGAAATTAGTAATTACATAATAGTATTCAAATCTATTAACACTGATTCAAACTCAGAAATCTATTTTAGTGATTAAGAAATTGTTTAAAATTGTTATGTTATTTGAATTTGTTTGTAATTTTATTCTTAATCTTTATATAAATATGTTTTTTATCTTAAATAATAATTTAATTTTAAAATATTTAGTGTTGTCAACTTGGTAACCCTATTCATATAATGTTATTTGAATAGCAATGGTTATGAGAATTTTCAAAAATTTAAATAATAAAAATACTAAAATGTTTAAACCCTAAATAATTAGAGATTGGTTATATTTTATAAAAAGAAAACTATTACGCTTGATCATTTTGTATGTGAAATGATAGATTAAAATTCAAAAAAATAATAATTACTGAAATAATAAAAAAATAATAATTACCGCACCGGAAAAATAAAAGGATTTCTAAAAATATTAAATATTTGAAATTTTTATTAGTCGAACTATTTATTTTACAAACAGATGAAATTTTTAAATCTAGCTTAAGTTCGGTTTTATTCTCTCTAAGAAAGAATAATTTAAATTGCAAATTAGGTGATTAATATTAAATAGAAATTGGGAAAATTTAATTTCCAGACGCCAGCAGAGCGTAATATATATATATAAATATTATTACGGAACCCTAAGAGTAAGAGCCTGACTCGCACTTGACTGATTTGTTTTTAGTTATCTTACAATTAAAATTTTTTCTGATCTTATCTTAATTGTACATATATAGTATTTATAGATGGGCTTGAGTATAAAATTAATAACGATCATAAATTTTATTTTAACGCTTTTTTAATCTTAAAAATTGTATAAACTGCTATAAAATTTTAATCATGTTAAATGTACAAAGGGTGAAATAATTTCAGTTTTATTATTTTGCAAATTATGTAGTTATTAAAAGTGATAAGGGCATTGTTGTAATATTGTTAAAAGAAGAACGAAAATTTCAAATAAAATCTAAAAAAAGTATTTATTTCTTTAAAAATGTCAATAATCTAGAACAAAAATTTAATTTAAATTTTTTATTTATTATTTTATTTTATTTTATTTTATTTTATTTTATTTTATTTTATTTAAATTAAATCTAAGTAGTATAATAATTGCATTGATACTTTTTTTAAATTATTTTTAATATTCAATTTTACCTATAGAAATATTAAGTTAAAATTAGCATTGACAAACAAAATTTTAATTAATTTCCTTTTATTATTGCTTACATTTTTACCAATTAATTTAATTGTATTGGTAATGGCTAAAACAAACAACAAAAATAATTTATATTTAATTTCTGCTTATGCAACATGTGTCTAAACATTGAAATGTTGCAGGCGTTCAACTATAGTTCTCGTTATGGTTTGTTTACATTTTTTTTCTGGCAAATAACACAGGTGGACAAAAATTTTTTAAATGAATTGAGAATTATGCGACTACTTAATTATCCGCCTTTGACTAACAGCTTTGCACTGGCCCTGGGTTAAACCGTTATGTCAAAATGAAGGAGGTTGAATCACATATACATATGTATATAAGTATAAATCGAAAACGATTCGAACGATTAATTTAATAAATAAAAATCTGCTTTAAATTACCTTCAAGTCTTACTAATATATATTTTTATCTGTTTAATAGAATTTAAAATATTCAGGACGTTTATTGCGAAAAAAAAATTAAGCAATATTTTCATAATTTTGAGTGGTTAAACCTCCTTCACTTTTGTTAACGGTGTATGCCGGAAACCAGCGTCAATAAAAAAATGTCACTTAGAGCCTAAGAACTAGAACTATATACACACACATATGGATTAATATTGACTGATTAAACAAGTGCCGCAGAATCATTGTTACTCTGTGTATTAAAATAAACAAGAAATTACAATGACGTTACAGTTCTTTTTTTTTTGTGTAAACAAGTATTTATACAAGGACGTTTATTGACCAAAATTGTAAAAGAATGTGGCTTAAACACACATTCTATAAACATACCTGTTGCCCAATATTTTATATATCAACTAAATTGGTTGTTGTGTTCTCACAAAGAACAGTTGATGCAAGAACAATTTTAATAAATTTTATCCTTTTTTAATTGTGAATTTCGTATTAACAATTTAAACACTTATTAACTTTTTCTTTGCTCTAAGATTCTTTGATATAATTTCTAATACAGCACGTTATGAAATTCGAACCCGTTATATATTTTTTTTTTAATTTATAAAAAAATGCTAAAGTTTCTTATCTTAGTTTAATTATATCACAGGATTATAACGATTATAACTAAGCAAATGTTAGTGAACAGACCAGACGACAATTTATTTACGTTTTAATGAAATTAATTATGTTTATTATATTTTATGTATTTTATTTTTTAATTTTAACTGATTTTTTATTTATATTAATTTCCTTGAGAAAAAAATCCTAAAAATTGCTTTCGTCTTAAATTTTATTCGCAAATTTTATTTTCGTTTTAGTTCTGTACTGATTAACGTTTATTATGCGACTAACTGCTCAACAACTTGGCCAATCCGTTTATGAATCGAAAAGCAATGATTAGTTTTTGTTTGGTTGTAGTAGCCCAGTTAAAAGAGAAAACAAGAAGAAGAAATAAATGATCGTGTTAACAAAAAAACAAAAATTAAAAATACGTTAAATAAACATCAAGCATCATCAAGTTGCTATTGCTGGCAGCAATAGCAACGCATTATCAGACATTTAGATACACAAAACTACTCACGGTAGCGGCAAGATCAGCAGCATTGGTTGCTCATTTTATTTTTGTGCTCTGAGTGTTACTCACATTATTTAAACAAACAATTAACCCCCTTCTTAAGTGCAAGCAAAAAAAGTTTGGCTAAAAGTTTATTAAATAAAATTTTAATGCTTTAAGCCTTTGAGCTTTTAATGTTTTGAGCAACATTTATTATTTCAGAAGGAAAATTTGACATTTAAAATGTGGTGTCTAGCTCGCGATTTGGAAGAATTTTGCGATTTTATTGCGTGTAAATATACCACATTGGTTTACAAAATTATCCACAAAAAAATTTCCAAAAATTTCACATGAAATAATGCTTATTTGCTTTATTTCACAGCTTTGATAAAATGTTTTCAGAAAAATTTCAATGTTTTCCCACAGTAAAAACAGAGTACTACTTCTTTAATATTTTTTCATGACTTTTTCAAACAAATTTTTTATGTATGTATGTATGTATGTATGTATGTATGTATGTATGTATGTATGTATGTATGTATGTATGTATGTATGTATGTATGTATGTATGTATGTATGTATGTATGTATGTATGTATGTATGTATGTATGTATGTATGTATGTATGTATGTATGTATGTATGTATGTATGTATGTATGTATGTATGTATGTATGTATGTATGTATGTTTGTATGTATGTTTGTATGTATGTTTGTATGTATGTATGTATGTATGTATGTATGTATGTATGTATGTATGTATGTATGTATGTATGTATGTATGTATGTATGTATGTATGTATGTATGTATGTATGTATGTATGTATGTATGTATGTATGTATGAAAAACTGAACAGAGTACCAGGCTTTAGGGATCATAATTACTATTAATTTTAATAACAAACATTTATTACTTTTGATTCTTATACCTGGGGCCGAATTATTGCAATCGTGTTCGAGTAAAATTATTTATCATTTTTCTTCTTGGTATAACGACATTCAATATCTTACAAGCTTTCTTTAGATGATAGCATACGATGACGTGTAAGAAATCAATCAACTGATTCTTTTCAAATGTCATTCGATAGTTTTACAATGTTCTACAATTATTCTTTTCTTGAAAGTTAAATTTTATTAGTATTTTTTTAAAACAATTTTATGAAAATGAAACTTTTAAGGATTAACATTAAGCCGTTGTATCTGGCTTAGACCATAGTTGACCATCCACAATTAAATTTTTGGTTATTTTATTTCATGTTTAGAGCAGATTATATTTCGTTTATATCTGTAGGCATAACGTAAAATGACCTTTGGTGTATTTTCATCAGGAAGTAGTTTCCTTCCGTTGGGAGGAAAAGTTACAATAACGTCATTGGCGTAGGAAGGTCATCTGGGAGTGTAATGCCCCCTCTAGACATGCTGTTGTCCCCAAGAAAATTGTACTATATTTTTGTTTATATAATACAATTTTCCAATAAAAGTGGGTTTGCCCCCCTAGAAAGTATGTCCACCTACGCGAATGAATAACATGAATCTGCAGTTAGAAGAATATAGAAAAAAATATAACAACTGATTAAGAACTGATTTTTTACGAGAAAAACATTGAAAGTCTCGTATTTGTTTTCTACTTTCCTCTGTACAATAAAAGGAATGTATTCATATATATTTTAAAGATATAGGGCCAAATTCATAAAAATAAATTTTTGATTTATAAAGGGTTTATAGACAAATTTTCATACAAAATTTGTTTATTAAATCTTTCATCTTTCATATCTGTATTAATATATTAATATATTTTTAACAAGTTTTAATTCTTTTAAGCTTGTTCTTTAAAATATGAAGATTTTATTTTTCAAAAACATGTGTTAATTTTATTACAAGTCAAAAAAATATTTTACATTTTATTATAACTTCGATATGTGAGCTATCGAATGAAGAAATCTATTCATTTGATTTGATTTGATTCAATAGCGTTACTATTATCAACCAAGTGACATATATAGAAGGGTGACAAGCACTTCATTTTGCTATTCTGACTATCAAATATAAGTTCTGTTTGAGTTGATAATAAAAGTTGACAAAATCTCAAAAGCATTTTGCAATAAATAGTTTGTGCTAGTAAAATGTTGACAAGTGTTATATATAATATAAAATCGGTAATCAAAAATTTATCGGGTTTGACAATTAGGGCGGTTTGTTGCTCACAGTTCTTAGCAGCTATAGTTTTGGTGGCGACAATGAAATCAGTTTTGCTAACATTAAGTTTAAAAAATAATCTTTAGAATCAGACCGTGAATGGTTATGTTAAGAAAAGCTAAACGAAGTTTAATAGGTTGCAGTGAATGCACAAAAACTTACATCGGTCCGTGCAACTGCGAAAACGACGTTGTGAAGTCAAGGTGGACAGCATGTGGTATCAGCAGGAAGTCGCTACGTACATATGTATATATATACCTCACACATAGTATGATTGATTAATTTTATCATCCTTATTCGAAAAAAACAATATTATTATTTTCCTTCTTCTCAGAAATAACTATTAAATTTTCGTTTTTATTTAAAAGTTATAAATTCCAATGACACCAAAATATTAGCAAATCAAGAATGATTGTCATCATGATATCGATAATAGTACTGCTTATTAATATATTTTATTTAATTCTTCTAAGAATAGTGTTAACTTAATATTTCAACTATTTCATTATAAATGAACTAATAATATTAAAAAAAAAAAAATTAAATTCATATAATTTCCCAGGGCGGGCACGGCTTTGACATTGTTAATTTCAACACTATTGTAATAAAAATATACATTTGTAAAAAAAATATCGAATTGTTAGTTGCTAACCAAAGGACTGATATATACAATTTTCAAGTAAAAGAAAATATATAAAGAGAATAAAAATAAAGAAAAAATGTTTGCTTGGTAGTATAATACAAAGAAATATGTCCTTATGCAAATGAAATAAAGTCTACTTGAAGTGTACGATAAGGTAATTTTTTCATATAAAATTTGAAATAAAGTAGACTTGTAGTAGACTTTATTTTTTTGAATAAAGGTCATAGTGTTTAAAAGTGTAAAACAATTTCAATTTCTCCTATGAAATATAATAAAAATTTAAATTTCTCATATTCAATTTCTTTGAAAAGTTTCTTTAAATAGAAAATTAATAACAATTGAACTAACTTGTAGTTAGATACTAAGACTTCTGTTGACGGACGTAGCTGTCTAGAATATGCATTCCACTTTGATGGTGTCTAATTTTTCTTCATCTCTTCATAATTAAGAACTTAAGCCTAAATAATTAATTTATTCTTTAAACTAATAATAATTTTTCATTTACAGAAAATAAAATTTTTGCATCAATTAAAATTTTCATTAGTTTCAAATGTAAATTAAAAAAAAAAAAAAAAAAAATTTTTAATTAATTTGTTCATTCATTTAATAACCATATCATTTTGTTCTTTGTTAGGAGTATAATTGAATCAATTAAAAATTTAATTAGTTTTGTATCTAAAACTATTTATGGCTTTTAATTGATACAACAATATGTTCCGGCGTAGGATTAGGTTTGTTATTAAATATGATCAACTATAAGGAGATAAGAAAATGTCAGATACTATTAATGTGTAATGCAACTTTCTTCATACCTTTTTATATAGATGCACATGATGATTGGTAGGTTCGTTCTTATTTTAATTTCAGTACTTATAACGGCCGAAACTTTTAAACGGGCCTTATTTTCATATTTATGTAAAAATCTCTTATGTTAAAGTTTACAGATGGAATTGCCAGCGCTTATCCAAGATACAAATTTCTCTTTTTCAGATTTTCCTGTTTACTTACTCATCGAGACCTACTTTTATCCCTATTTCCAACTCTCTAGCTATAGTGGATGGAAGCGTCAAATAATATGGATGAGAGAGTCAGTCAGTGAGTGAGTTTAAACTATAATAAACTAATTAACTAAACTTTTTAACGAATATCGAATCGTTAAATGAATTAAGCAACAAAATTATCGATTTTGCTACGCAGCAACACATTTTAACAATACTCGTTGTTGTTTCAAGTCAGCTGTTATTGTTGACAAGTCTATTGTCGTTAAATAAACGGCCATTACCGCACGAAAATAGTTTTTTTACTTTTTTATTTATTTATTCATTTAAATATATAAAAGTCTACATAACAACTTCATACAGACTTTAGTAACAAAAATGAATAATAGTAATTAGTTTTATTTTCTATTCCTCTTTGTGCTTTTCGCTTTTTTGGACAGAGTGTGGGATCTCTGTGTAAGTAGAAAAGTAGACATGTCTACTATCGTTAAAAAGTAGTTAGTAAATCCAGCGGTCGTTACTGCAAACAACAGAAGCTGTCGACTAATATAGCAATTGTCGTATTGTTTAAAGTTATTGAATTGCACTACAGGAAGCCTTTGTTGGGCATAAATTAAATTGGAAGAGAAAATTCGATATTGAGATTTTTAACTGCTGAGAATGTATCACTGTTATTTGCTTTTATTTATTTTTCATTTTAAATAAAAACAGTTTCATTCATTCTAGTATAATATATACGAGTGCATACATTAATCGAATAAGTTTTATTCGTTTGAAAATACTATTCACTACATATAAAAATTACTGGTATCTTGTTCAATTAAATAAAAAAATCTGACCAAATATATATTTTTGTCGTTTATTACACTTTTATCTAGATTGTAAATAATAAAACTTGCGCGAGAATCTAAATTCTATTTTAACTCAAAACAATTGAAAAACTATTCAAATTCCCAAACGATGGTCATACGTGTAAATATGCCTTTTAGGAACGCGTTAAATTAAAAGGGTTAATAAAATGGAAGTAAGAGATAACAGATAAGAGATACACAAACACAGTTTCGTTTATAGCCGGAAAATTAACAGCAATAGAGAAACAAATAAAAAATCTGCATGCTTCCTACTACATAAACAACATGGTATTATTAATTATTAATATTTCTTTTTTTTTAATTAAAGGTGATGTTCAAAACTGTTTACGAAGACAAGTTGTTGATAAACAAATTGCATAAGTAAACAACAGCTTGTAGTACAAATGTGTAAGAAAAAATATTCCAATTATTATCACTGCTCAATATTGATAGATGAAAATATTTCTTCATATTAATCATAAATGTAACCAATCAATTGAAAGAAATATTAGCATAAAAAAATTTACAAAGCTAACAAATGAAATACTTCCTGATAAAAAATACATTTTAGGTAATTAAATTTTAAAACTTTTAAAGGAATGATGGCGTCAATGTTAAATGGGTCATTAACAATTTTATTGCTCCTTTTTTTGTTTACAACCTTCTGATATCTATTCGCTATTTATCCATTAGATTTATTTTTTCGCACTTGTTGCTATAAATCCACACAGATAACATTACCGAAATTGAAGCTGTTGTTTGTAGTTAACTTATCATCACAGGTAAACGTATCAATGGCAAATAATTGCGAACTACAATACAAAATTAATTGATGGTAATTAAGTTGCTAACATTCGATTAAATAGCATAGAGCTCACGTTTCGATATAAAACAGGCACATTTTTAGATTTAACATCAATTTAGCGAAATACATTTGATTTATGTGTGTTTTTTATTTTAAATTTAAATTTCAAATTATAAGGGGAATTTGAGAAATATAAATAGTTGGATTCTTTTTATTTGAAAACACAATCTTCTTTCAGCTCGATACGCTTAGTCTAGAGGATGTCTAATTTCATTCAGTTCTTTGCAAATTAGGGTTGATGAAGATCTTCAACTAGGAATTTCATTCTTCTAGAACCTTTTTTAGCTGAGTCATTTCTCTATATTTATGAGTTCGGGAAATTAGCAATCGAAACTGCTCACCTGGATCATTGTTTTAATGGGAGGTAAGATTTTTTTTTTGTCAAAAAGCAGGCAGTGCATATAATGGATTTTTCTGATAAATGGCCCAGTAATTATAAAAAATAAATTTTTCTATAATTATTTTTTCTCTTCCTAAGAAGTCGGAATTGACGAATATTCCTAAAAATCGTGGCAAAAATCTTTATAGTGGATTTGATTATTTTTGCGCCCGGTAATCCGGGTTTACTGGTAAATTTCATTGCTTTCAAATGAAATAGTCATGTTTAAATAACAGTTATAAATAGGAGAAGTAATTCGTCAGTATTGTTAAGAAAAAGGTTTAATCAGCTTCTAAATAAGTTGCACAGTTTTATTAATTCTCAATTGTAAGCGTTTGAATTTAATTTAATTTAATTTAATTGAAGACTTTCTAATGTTTTAACGCAGTTCTTATGGGGTACACACAAAGAAAAAACATGGTTAAGGTAACCATAATCTAAGAGCAACAAATTATGAATGGCTTATGTGGTTGTAGTCAAACCATGTTATTATTAAGACAATAATATTATTGTCTACCTTAAAAATAACATTGTTATAATATGATCATATTATAATGATTTTTATATTTTTTATTTATTTATTTTTATATAAAAGACACCATTATTTATAAGTTTATTTTTCGAGCATTCGATATGAGAAATGACTCAATACATAAATTATTATTTATAAAACACAAACTGGTATAATAAGATTCTAATGATTTTAAAATATAATACAAAACTTCAAAAAATCCAAACATTATTTGTTTGTTTTTAGTCATACTGTGGTTACATACGAGCAAACTTATCATAATTACAATATTATTTTGGAATACTAAAAATTTTGGTTGTGATTTGGAAACTACATAGTTGAAACCAACCGCAGGAAGGTCAGTAAGGTACTCGGATACAATAGAAGTACTCTAAGCTGGATAACTGCATTAGTGACAGGTCATGGAAGCTTCAAGTATCATCTAGCCAATATGAAAATCGAAGAAGATGATACTTGTAGACTCTGCCTAGAGGAGGCTGAGACGGTAGAATGTCCGGCACTGGCTAGCATTAGACTTGGGACCTCAGGTAAAAGCAGGTTAAATGTGGATGCCATGGGGGTCCTGAGATTCGAATATATGCAAGCAATTACCAGAGACTGCATGATGAGAAAGAAGGCCGGCAGTTACCAGTCCACAATCTGTAATCACTAAAGTCAAGATTAAAGGCTGCTTGTAGCACGTGACTCTATGAGGGTAAGGTTGCCGTAATTACATTTCGGTTGTCTATAATCATAGGGGACAGAAAGGGGTCGAAAAGGGTGTCGAAAAGGGACCCGTTAAGGAAGTGGTCTGCTTCGTTATCCTCCCTACATTAAAATAAATAAACGCGTTCGATCATTTCGATTTGAAATACCCTTAGTCACGCCAAAATCTATAACGCCAGGTATTTTTTTGCGTTCAGTAGGCCAATAGGTGGGTTGTCCACTCAATATCACGTTCAGCCACATTTTTGAAATTGTGTCAAACAAAACACGACCTTTTGGAGTATGTATGGGTCGATTATGGATGGCAACGCAACCTCTATTGTATTGTCAGTTGCCGAAATTGTATTTCGTATGGCAAATGGCAACTAAAAATTGTTAATTTCAGTTGCCAAAATGGCAACCATAAATTTTTGGTTGCTGTTGATTGTTTTCACAAATTATAAAGTAAAAAACTCCACTAAAACTGAAAAGTAAGATTATTTTTCTTCATATCTTTCCTCATAATCTTAAAGACAACGTACATATATTGGCCCTCTTCTGCGTATTTTCATAGATACATATTTCATCAGTACCTGGCTTTTTAAATTTTGGTGAAAATGGTCGCAAAATAGCTGCTGGTATATCAAAGGCTCCATGATCAAGACACAGAGGGTTGTAATTTACAGTAGGATCTTAAGTCGATAGGGAATTTTCTTTTTAGAATTATTGTCTTGGCTGGAACATGATGATAAATTTCCATTAAAATTACGAGTGTGCACAAATGAACAATTTTTTTTGTATTTTCTTTGTTATTTATTAAAAACTATTTGATAGTTAACATTTATTTCCAGTTGCTAGACTGTCAAAATATCATTATCGATAACTTTATGGCAACTGAATAAAGTTTCCTTATATAATATCTATAACACGCAGTATTGACGAGCCATTGCTTTGTTTGCACATGAACAAAGCGTCGGCAGAATAAGGAACAATAATTTGTTTACTTTTTTCTATGTGGAGAAAACGTACGATGTGCATGTTCCGACTAACATAATTTTCTGTTTGTCGTCAATGTTATTTGAATGCTTATAGCACAGCAAATAGCATTTGCACGCTGGATCAACAGATGGCGTTCTTTAAAAGTCAAACTTTCTTACTAAAAACAACATGATGGCAGACATCGTTGTGCGAACAAATGTTCGAACAATGCTGTTTGAACACAAACATGACATCGACAACGACGGTCTTCACGAGAGGTTTTGATGTGCGCACATGAATTTGTTCAATGGTTGAACAAATCAATGGCTCGTCAAGACTGCGTGTTATTTACCGTTGCCTATTGACAACGTAACTGAGGTTGGGTTGCTATCCATAATCGACCTATTAGTCTTGATCCCCAAAACGTATGTTTATCGTTGTAGTCGGCTGATGCTATGCAACAGGGACCTAAAGAAGTCGCATTATTGACTCTCTGATATTTGAAATCTAGGAGGTGAATAAATCGAAGAAAATACGAAGTTTTGATGATATTCTTCAATGCAGATTTGTTTGTTTGTTGCTTGAAGGTAGGCCTCACCAAAATCACACAGTAAATAATGTTTAATTCGAGACTTTATTATTAATGCTGAACCACCACATGCTCTGCCACTGGGGTCTTTAGTCTCATATAATATACAGCCATTGACTTTAAAAAAGTTATTTGTTGTTAAATGAGTCTCTGAAACCATCATGACATCAATTTGTTGGTTCTTCAGGAAGTATATTTTTGTGTTGGCGCAAGCCGTTTGCGTTCCAGAAACATATTTTTAAATAGTTCATGGTTTGTATGGGATCGCCTGAAACATCGTAGATTGCATGCGTACCATTTCTTGCATCATGCTGCTCCTAGAGCTCATAAAACTGTTTAAGGAATGCAGTAATGTCTCGATGCTTGCTTCGAGACGATTATAGGTACCAGATGGTGTTTGTTCTTGAGGTTCTAGGTGAAAATTTAGAGTAGAATTAGTTGCCGGTGTGTGTTTTTGTACTAGATTGTTGTTGGTTTTTAACATATCCGCGTATGAAACATATTAAGTTGTTACTTGGACTAACTGAGGATAATTGTGCCTGCTTAGGAGAAGTATTTAATTTTTGAGACGACTTCCTTACTATAGTATAAGCTGGACAGCGTGTGTGTGAACAGAGTAATTTTCAGCGCAATTGCTAAATTTATGTATTTGTCATTCTTTTATTTGTCGCATTGGGCGGAACAATGTAGTTCGCCACGCACAACGCAAACCGGTGGCAACTTACAGTATGCACTAGTATGGCCATATTCTTGGCCTACAATACTTCAGGTTGTTATTCTCATATTTTTTATCTCATATCTCCAGGTTCCAGTTCAATTTGGAAAATTTATTAACTTTAAATTACTTTTTCTTGCTTATTTATTAAAAACTTTTTGATTATTTTCATTTATTTCAAAATAGCATTATCGATAACTTTATGGCCATTCATAATCAACCTATTATTTTAAAAATTAAGAAATAATTTAAAAAATCAAAAAAATATTAGCTAAAGCTAAAAAAATCTCCAAAAATAAAAATTGAGTTTAGTGAAACAAAGGAAAAAGTATATGACAACCCTGGTTACCACGTGTGATTTGTAATTAAAACTGTTAAATTTTGCTCTCAGTCATTTGATATTTGTTAGATAAACATACATATGTATATGCATGAGTGTTGTCTTTAAAGTTCATCGTAATCATGTTATTTTTTTGTGTAAGTTTGTATGTTTGTGAATATTTTGATTAACTGTAATGTAAATTAATTGAGATTTATCTCAATTTCAATTGAAAGCACGTCAGAGTATCTTACTCGGCTGTATGGAATCTAAAATACCCTATTAAAAACAAAAGGGTTTTTTTTAGAAAATGTTTTATATACAAGTTTCGGATTTTAAAAATATAAAATCAGAAATTCTTTTTATTTTTTTAAGGCCAAATTCATAAAAAATATTTTTATTTTATAAAAAGTTTATAAAACAAATTTTTATACAAAATTTGTTCAATAAACCTTCTATAACCCAAAAATATTTTTTTATGAATATGGTTCTTAATGTTTTCGATTACTGTTAAAGAAAAACCGTTTAAAATATAAACATCAGAAAGTCGATTTGTTAGTAAAAATATTACAATTTCGGTAAAACAGTATAATTATTTTTATAAAATTAAGAATTTTTCAATACTTTTGTTTCTTTTTCCTAAAATATTGTCTTTTTATTAAATTATTCAAGTATGTGATGGAAAACGATTTTAAAAACTAATTGATTTTAATGAGATGGGCCTAAAATAATGCTCAAAATCGATCGAAATTCATCACACCCTTCGAAAACTATCGTTTTAAAATCGATCGTTTTTCATCACATACTTGATTATATTAAATTATTATTATACTAATTTATTAAATTTATTATGTATCTTAAACTAGCTATCCAAGCTAGCTACACCCGTCTACAAAAAATACAATAAAAACTTCACTTCACACTCTATTATCACGACAAAACTTTTTATATGCAAGGACAACGCTCACTGTTCCCCCACCGTCCCAGTCTGTGTTTTGTTAGACTATGTACATTAGTATAAGGGTTACTTGAGTAAAATTACAAAACTCTGCCTATTGTAGTTCTCTAGGTGGACGGTAATAATTTTTCAAGACTCAACCTATGAAAGATCTCCAGGCAGACGATAATAAATATTCACTTTGTATCACGCCCACTATAGTGAAAATTTCAAAAATCTACCTGTTATAGTTCTATAGATACTTAAAAGGAGGGCGTGGTCAATTTTTCTTTTCATAACATTTTTTTTTTTAATAAAATGGACTTTTTTATAAAATTGATTGCTTCAAATAATAACGTCCAAATAAATGTATGCAATATGCGATAATTGGACATGCTGCAATTAAGCTCGCTAATTTATTGTGCATTTACATTAGACAATCTAGTAGATTTGTTTTCTTTCGTAAAACCTAGATCGTTTACATTTTGACATTAGCTTTATATCATTACCAAAATGCCATTGCATTAGACCTGCTTTATACCCGGAAAGCTTTTTGGTGCAATTTTTATTTTTCGTGTGAGAGAGGAGTAGGTTCGCAATTTGCTTCTCCTTAATAAAATTTGAAAAAAACCATAGTTGGGTCATTAAGTGTCAAAATCCAATGGACACTGCTTTGGAAATATAAAAATTCCATCACTGATATTTCCTTTCGTATTAAAAATATTACTTTAATGTAAAATATTTTCTAGAGTAATTTGTTTTCTTCTCTAATAATTCAAAGGCTAAATAAACTGATTTGTAAAGAACCTATAAAAATTATATTTCACACATTCCCTAAAACGGCTTCATGGCCAGTGAACAATAAAAACAAATTTTAATTACTTTGATCAAACAAATAATCAGTTGTGTTTTTTACACCATCTGTTAGTTAATTCGCCTTGGTTTTTAATTTGTCTTAGAATAGATTTTATTCTAAAGATTTTATTTATTTCCTTTTCGTGAAGGCAAAATTCAAATAGATTTCAAACAACATTAGTTTTATTAGATAATTTGATGTGCAACACAATATGATCGTAATAGTTATAAAATTTTATACTTTTATTATACCATTTAAAAAACTGGCTTTTACAAGTAAATATTTAAATCTACATAACAAAAACTAAAAAAAAACTTCTGTTTGGACTTGTAAAAATTATATTAACGTATTTGTTTAGACATTTAGTTAACAATATGTTTTATTACGGTCATCAAATTGAATAAAAAAGCCAAAACATGCTTTAATACTGGGAATACCTGATTAATAAACTACGATATTATGATACGATAAACGTCAATGAAAACCCTAAACAAGCAATGTTCTGAGATTTTAAAATATTCAAATAAACACTTTTAAAATAACTTATAAATGGAGTGAACTAATATGAAAAATATTTCGTTTGATATTTTTAGCTTTGTTGTATTTATTTAGCAGTTTTTGGTTTGTATTTCTTTTAAAGTAATGGAGGCCCATAAAAAGAATTTTTATAGGCCCACTATGTCTGAAATTTTAATTACCGATTATTATAATATTGAAGAAAATTTATCGGGGATGTCACAAATTCTCTTCGGAATCGAAATGATTGTGTAGATACCATTCCGACCGGAATAGTTTTCATTAATTTCACAACTATAGTATTTGGACTGGTATTCTGTTCAGTTTTTCATGCGGAATTCTGCTAAACTACATATGTACATAAAAAATAGTTATGCAAAATTCATGAAAAAAAGTTGCAGAAGTTTTACTCCGTTTTAATTGTGGGAAACATATGAAATGCTTATAGCAACATTTTGTCAAAGCTGTGAAATAAAGCGACTAGGTATTATTTCATGCTAAATTTTTCAAGCAATAGCTGATCACTGCTGTGCTATACTTAAAAACAGACAATCGCATTTTAAATGTACACGAAATAACCCCTCATGTTGGTCATCAATTTAGCTTAACAAAAGTCAAACTTCATATAAAAAACCAGTATTAAAAAATAATGTTTTTTATATAAATTTTGACTTTATATAAACAATTTCAAAAATACAATAAATAAATACAAACAATTTCACATATACAAAGCAGAGGAGTTTTTAGGTAAATTTTGTGCACGGTCGGCCCACTAGGGTGATAATAACCAATGTTGGGTAACTCGGGCATACAAATGTTCTTCAAATAATATACAAATTTATTTATAACTTAAATGTTAGGATTTTTTAAATTTATTTATTTAGAAAAAAAAAAATAAATAAATAATAAATAAATTAATAATAAATAATAAATTATTTAATATTATGCTAATTACCCATAACGTTTTATAATAAAAATGCAATTTATTTGTTGGGGGAAAGAGCTAGTCCCTATACGTATTTCACTGGTTGCTCAGACCAGATCATCAGGAAACCTTTTTCCTAATTTTAGAGAAGCCAAAAATACTCTATAAGTAATAAAATTCTACAAAACACAATGAGAATTATGCATGTTAATAGAATAATAACTATTACAGAATATTAAAGCTTCAACAAAACACCAACAAACAAACCACGTCTTTATTTTTCCTTACTGTCCTTCTACAATTGGATAGTTTTTTGCCATCACTGAATGTAGACGTAAGGTGTGATGAAAAGCATACACAAGTTAATTTTGTTCTCGCAAGAGAATCGAAAAAAAACAAGTGTTGCCAAGGTTTGCTCAAGCAGTTGCATATTAATTAGCATAATATTAAATAATTAATATTTGAATTCCCAAAAATTTTATTAATAAATAAATAATAAATTTAATTAGTCCTTGAAAATATCTATATCTATACACATAATAAAGTACTAACTCATTACCGTCTGTCCGTCTGCTTTTATTTTGCGTTTGCATCACTTAAAAACTACGGGACGGATTTTAACAAAATTTTGTCAGGTGGTACCTTAGTATCCTGTTCCCAATATAGGATACTTTTTTCAGCAAAAATATCTTATTTCCAAGAGAAAGTGGGGAAAAAACGTAAAAGTACGCTTTCCGTTATAAAAGTACTGATTAGTACGGCACCTTTAATTTTTGAAAGTTATATATTTTAATACACAGATGGTTTTAATTGCTTAGTACGGCACGGCACCTTTAATTTTTGATATTTAAACACAGATGGCGCTAACAAAATATGAATTACTTACTGCCAAATAATCAATTGAATAAGTGTTTGTTTTAAAGTCGCGTAGGTGTTTTATAATTTGGTAAATTTGTGAATTACATACATACTTAGGTAATTATTTTTGTTATTTAGCGTTAATTTTTAAAATTTGGTAAGAATAATATACTTGAGTGTGGCTATAAAATCCTGTTACTGTTAGTTTCTTCTTAGTTTAGTTGCATTTTTCTCTTACAATTGGTGTGGAATACTTTCAAAGCAAAATCGAGCAAAATATTATCAGGAAGCCCACGACGTGGCGGCTAGTCTACAATAAATGTACGCACATCTCTAGTTTATCTCTTTTAGTTTGGGAGAAAATTGGTATAGAATTTTGTTTTTTACAATTTTTGGCCGACATTAACTTAGTATTTTTGAGGTGGTGTATTTATATATGATAAGACATATATAAATACTGCACTTGATAAAATTTAGAATAAAGCAGTAGTACGTTTCGTTGAAAAATTAGAAGAGTCTGAAATGGGAAAAGTGTAAAAGCTACCATTTTTTTCAGGAGTTTCCATAAAAAGGTTTATTTAGTTATATAGTTTAAACTTACTTTGTATATTTTACTAGTGATATTTTAAAATATTTTAAAAACAACCTATACAAAATGCGAATAAAAGAAAACAGATACAAATTTGAAATTTTGAAACAAAATTTATGACTTATTGTAAAATTTCTCCGAGTGCAAAGCACCGATTGAAAAAGAGTAAACAGATTTTTAAAGCTTCATTTTTAAAGCCTTAGCTACATATTGGAAAAAAGCTTTAAGTTTTGTAGAAAAAACGCAATTTTTGGGAACTTATCATTCCCATTTTAGGAATTCAAGTGTTAAAATAAAAATAATATTTATTTTTTTTTATTAGAAACTCTCTTATCTATTTCAGATTAATATTTTGTATAGATATCTCAGTGCGTTCAGAAGTCATACTAATTTAAATTCTATACTTTATTTTTCAAAAAATCGCTCTATCGTGAATATTACAGTTTTAAAAGTAAATAACACATGAAAATTGCAATGCAAACAATTTGTTTAAAAAATATTAATCTAGAAGTCATGCACTTTCCTCTGATACCAAATACTTGTATAAAAAATATAAACTTAAGCTAAGGGAGATCTACAAACCTTGCCTATTAACCCTCTACTGCATGAACAAGTTTAAAATAAATAAAAAATGAGACATCCTAAATATATTTTTTTTATCTATAATATTTTCATGTACGATTGTTATTCATTGTAAGTCTGTTTTATTTTGTTATTTGTATGGTTTCGTTACACAGTGGTTATAACTATGTATTATTGTATGAAATATTTTTTCTTGTATTTTATTTGAGTCCTTGATAATGATATCCGATGGATATCGAAACATCGGAATAATTGAATAATAATACAAAATTATATGATAAAATAAACTCGCCTCAAGCTTGACTATTTCTTCCTTTAAATTGATTAATATTTTTTTATTTTATTTACTTTACCAAATTTGATAAGATGTTTACATACTGCAAGCTTGCAGTCAAACAAGGCACAAAATCTAAGTATTGACAACGTACGTGTTGTAAACCTCGATAGACCGCTTGATAGCGCTCTAGTCTATCAGTCTAGAGGTTGCGGGTTTGATTCCCACCAAAGACCCTGGGTATTAAAGTTATGCTGTTAAAAATAACCTTATAAATTGCTGTCATGTCTATCATATGAAAATCTTTTTGTAATTTTTTTTTGTTACATTGTTTATTATATTCTATAAAGACCTAGTAAAGAATACAGTAAATCTACCACACCCTTACAATAATTATATAGATTAATTGCCCTGGGGGACTCGATTTCCATATCCTTCTCCTCTATTTTACTATAACGCTTTTTTGTTGAAATAGGGTTCGATCTAGTAGGCTCGTCAAGGTCATCTGAGTCGATGCTACAAGTACCGGTGGTATGAATATACATATGTATGTTCCCCTCCAGGTAGTCGAATTTGGAAATCTTCTGCGTAGAAAACAAACTAAAAAGATGACAAATATTGTTTTCTTTTGATTAGATTTGTATTAAAACACAATGCAAAAAAAGTTAAAAACCACATTTAGCGTTGTATATGGCATATTATATCGGATTATTTTATCCAGTTTTAATATTTTTGTTAAATTTCAAATCTTTATCTCATTGGTTATTTAACTTAAATACGTTTGAAAAATTTGCAGTCGATAGACAAAGAAGCACACCATAACAAAAAAACTGCTCTTGTTATACATTCTGACGTTTTGTGGTAGGAATATTTTAATAAAGAAGATTTATTTTATGCTCGTTACTAGTTAAACTTTTCATAACATCCTTTGCCTTAAATTCTAATACTTTCTTGAAAACTTTTTATAAAAGCTAATATTATTACCCAATAAAATACTTTATCGATTGATGATAAAAACTATAAATCTTAAGCATTATATTTATGTAATATGTTCTTTCTGCTCGTTTTGACTTGTAAAGCTCTAATTTTACTAACATTATCAGTTTAATAGAACCAACGCGAACAACATCAAAGCCACTAACCAGAAACACCAAAAATATTATCATTATTCTCATATAATTTTATTTAAGCGAAAATGTTCTGTCATAAAATAAAAAAACTTTTTCCTTTAATAAAATGAATAGATTATTTCGAAGTATAGAAAGAAACTGTTTCGAGTTGTTTTTTGTGTTCATTTTTATCTTCTTCCACTTAAACTCTTAAACAAATATCGTTTAAAATCATGCACCATTTCTTGCTGTCTCGCTTTTCACTAAAGATGCCGTTTGCTGTTGTTGCTACATCGCATCGCAGTTTGGCTTATCGCATCGCCCATTACATGCTTAAATGTGACGATGATAATAAAAGACAAAATAAAGCAAAAAAAAGGGGGAGAAAAGTTAAAGGAAATCTCAACGAAATATAAACAAGATATAAGTTAGCTGGTGCAAGAAAAAAGTAAACTTTAATAGCGACAAGGAAATGTATTGAACGATTATTTTTACTTTTTTTTAAACATTTTCTACAACAAAACATAACAAAAAAAAAAAAAAAAAAAACCCAAAGCTATGGTGTCATAGACAATAATTTAAATAAAAGTTTTGTTTAAAAATTGCTAGCGATTTTGAACTTAAAATTGCGTTAAATTTCACGCTTAAAAAAGTTCAAAGTTTTAATAACTTTGTTGTTGTTAACTTCCGACGCATTTTTACATTACATTATTTGTATTTGTAATAAATATTGTCCAGGCATCAATCATTTCAATACACGTTTATATGAACGTCTAAAAGAGTATGTGTGTAAATGAATTAAAACAAATTACAGTTTTTGCATGAATGTCAAATACAAATTAAATACTTATTTGTAAAAATAAAAAATAAAGCAAGAAATTAAAACGACTTTAATTAACACCACACAGTGGGTAATTTGCCAAAAAAAAAAAAAAAAAAAACAAAAGAAATGAAATGAAAAGAAGAAATTCCTATCTAGTCGATTTGAAGAATTTTAAATTATTTCGGTTTTACTAATTTAGTTGTACAAAAAAAAACATTAACACACTTATGAGTTGTCTTTAACAAAGATAATTAAAGGCTGCTGCAGCAACCAAATGACTAACGAGCGATAGCGAGCTAATTTTTTTTACGTAGCGGTTACAAAAGTTATCAAAATGGAAGTAAGTGTCGTTGCTTTGTATTTGGCTGGAAAATCAAATCAATCATCTACGAAAAATATGCTTAAAAAATACATTTTAAATAGTTATACTGGTAGCATTAAAAAACGCCATGGTTGAAAATTTGGAAGACATAATTCAAAATAATCGAAGACAATAAATAAATCAGTCAAGTGCGAGTCAGACTTTGTTCAGTATAAGTTTAAAAGTACAAGTTGTTAATTTCTTTTACGCCTTTTGAGGCACCCTTTAACTTTTAATTATTTTTTATACTAGAGTGTAGTACTAAATACGCTGTATAAATATCAAGCGCCTGCCTATAACGTTTAGAATTGAATACCAAATTCCTCAAATTGCAACATCTAGGGAACACCCCTTTATTTTAATTAATTTTTTTTGTTACTTGTTGTTTTAGAAGATATATTTAAATATTAGCTGTGCCCACACACGTTGTGTGCGTCCTGAAAATATTTTGTTCGATTTTTCTTTGAAAGTAAAAAAAAATAAATAAGAATGTACCACATTGCTTTAAAAATTTTTCCACAAAAACTTTTACAAAAAAATCCACATGAAATAATAACTATTTTCTTTATTTCACAGCTTTGATAAAATGTTGCTAGAAACACTTCAATTGCTTAGTAATATATTTTTCACTATGATTATCTTTGCATAGATTTTTCCTATAATTTATGGAAACTAATCCAGAAGTTATAAAAAGAATAAGAAGCTATACATTGCAGCCTATTTTAAAACTGTCAGTTGAAACTGCCAATTTTATGTCTGCACCAATATGGTCAAATATATAACTTTATTTTATTTAATAATTAAACAAAAAATTTCCATTTATTTATGAACTAGTGGGACGAAAAACTTTACGACGGGGCTTTGTTGTTCTGCACTACTACAACTACTACTTGTATATAATGCCTAATTATTTTTTTTCTAATTTGTGTCAGCTCATTTCCCTCTAGGGCACCTAAACCAGAGCCTATTATTTTAATATAAAATTTTTCATATTATTTCTAATCGCAATGAGGGATTTTACATTTATCAATTTGTATTTTTATCTAATTTACTGTATATGTTTCTATATAAATAAAAAATTTAATGACAATAGCATAAATTGAATATGTACCTGTACATATAATTAAAAAGGTGAAACCGCTTTTGTTGTACACAATTTGTTCTACACAAATTAAAATTTTGTAGACAATTGTCATATAATTAGTCTACCTAGCCTTTCCTTTTTTTGTACTTAAATATTTATTTTTTGCGATATCCCCCACTGTGTGCCAGAATATTTTTATGAGCAACTGCTTTAAGGTGTTTCTATTTGTTAGTATATTTGTGTATATTTTGTGTATGTGTATGTATGTGTGTTAATGCTTTAATGTCTGATAAAACAAAGTTACCAATAAATTAACTCATCAATGTAATTATGCAAGAATGTAAATTTTACACGCATTCTTTTTCTGTTGCATGCAATCTATGACGTTTTTGTACAAACTATTACTGAACAAAAAATTTCAAATAAAATCACAAATTGAATAATAAGTCATCGGCGTAGCTTCTTGGGTTCAATGGGGGGATGGGGTAATTTATTTAAAAATAAAACATAGTGTAGCAATTCTATTAAGCGACACTTTTTTTATTACTGCCATAAAATCTTTCATTGTTATCAAAAAATACATAGTGTGGTACTTACTGAAATATTCTCCATTAGATTATATGAATTTTGCACATCTTTCGGGTAGCCCCGATGCGGATTCAATTATAAATTGCACTTAATTTATACAATCACAAACTACATTTTTGATTATGTCTGAAATCTGAATCTCAACGGGACACGAAGTCTGACCTTAACAGAACACGTCTATATATATAGTTCTTGGGTGGCCTGCCCAGTATCAAGACAGCTGATACCACGAGAACCGGTAGCCCCGCAGAGAGTCGCCCATCTTTGTGACCGGTTATTGGGAAGGTCCCTTCAGAGTACTCGTCGAGGCTGTGGTTTTGACTAAAATTTTTCAGGGATGGCGCATGGTTGTTCAAGTGTTCTGTTGCACTCGCTCTTAACAGAAGGTACGAATAGAGTGCCAGGAGTTTGGTAGTCTCCAAACCCATAAACAAAGGGGTTAGAACATAGGTCCAGGCTTTTAACCATGTTCTGTGTATTACTATTTATTATGACTTAGATTAAAATCAACGGCCGTAGAGTTTTTTCAATTTATTTTGTGGACTAAGTCCAGTTTAAAATATTCAAAAACGCACCTAGTGATTTAAGAACAGCTCCATCGACACTAAGCCATAAACAAAAATACACTTTATCAAATGGTGTAATCAGTGCAAAAAATCACTAGGTGGACTTAGGAGTTTTTAAAAAAGCCCCAGTTTTTTGTTAAAAAACTTCCTGTGTTTTTTCAAGTTCTTGTAGAAATCAGTGGTTGCTACCTCTGAAAATAAATTCGTTTTAAGTCTATGAAATTTAATAAAACAACATTTTTCTTAAATAGCCTTCCTCTGGCTCTTCCTTATTTAAATTTTTTTAATAGAATTATAAATGTCAATACGAACCTCCCTAATAAACTAATTAAAAAACGTTTTATTGAAACTCCTTGTTGCCGTGGCACCCACACCTCTGCTTTTTGGCAAAATTACAAATAATTTGCACACAAACATCAAAGGAAACCAGTAAAAGCGAGACAGAAAGTTTTGTGTTTTAGTTCGATGTTGAACAACAAACTCAACGGAAGTCGTTTAGACTCTGCGAACTTTGAACGTCCGCCATCGTTACAATGCGCTCAATGCTATTCATCGTCACACTGAGTGTGTTGGCAACTTTGTCTTGCGAACAACAGCAGCAACAGGAGAAGGAACAACTAAAATATCATAATTTATCAATTATGCTAAATGCCATTGACTCGGATATGCCGTTATCCTTGCAAAATTCTATTGCCGCTTGTTGCAGCATAATAAGTGAATGTTTTGTGCCAAATACAAATAGTTTCATGCTCAGCACAAATGTGCGGGAGTTGCATTTGAAACGGCATATGAAAGATTTTTTAAATAATGTTTTAATTAATTTATCGATGACAAAAGTTGAAATTGAGAGTAAGAGCTCAAAGGTACGTGGTCGTTCATTAAATCGTAAATACAATCTAATTGTAGTGGACAGCACCGAATCGTTAAGGTAAATCTAAAATTATCTAATTACGATTTGAATAAAAATCAATATTTTGTTTTTCCGCAGACAATTAGATCCGGCAAATTTTACTGCAAATTATGATATACAAGAATATTATTTAGTTTATGTAATGCATGCCTCTAGATTTGATAATGTTTTCCATGTGCTGAATGAAATATTTGCATATTTTTGGCAAAATACCATAATCAACGTATCGCTAGTGAAAGTAAACAAGAACTCGGTTGTGGAGGCTTATACGTATTATCCTTTTGACAACTATTTAACATGTAAAATGCCTTTGGTAAAACAAATTAATAGTTATGCAGGCTCTTGGTCGAAACCTGTTAGCTTGACTTTATTTCCTGAAAAAATAACCGATTTACAAGGATGTCCTCTCGGTGTGGCTGTGTGGAATACTCCACCATATTTAAGTTATTTAGAAAATAATGAAGGCTTTTACGAAATTCATTACTTTGAAGCTGAACTGTTGGATGTTTTGGCTAAGAAATTAAATTTTTCCTTAAACTTACTGGAGCCACCGAACAATGAACAGCGTGGAAAAATTTTGTCAAATGGCACCATTACGGGCGCATTAAAAATGGTAAGTGGATAAATATGTTTAGCTTGGCTTGTGTGAGAGACTCTGTACTATAAAGGCTAATTGGGAGTGAATATAAACAAATAATTGTGTACAAAAATTATAAATTTGTAGTTTAAGATTTTAGCCTCGTGATGTTTTTTTTTTAGCAAAATTAATAAAAAAAAAACCTTAAAGTGCGACGAAATCAGATAAAAATTACAAAATCGTATAGGTATAACAGCCAAATTCAGAACAGTTAGCTGAATTCAAAAAAAAGTTCAACAAACACCAACTGGTACAAAATTTTTGAATTCAAAGGGTAATATCGTCAAACATCAATTTAAAGAAAATAACATTCGAAAAAATTTCTATAATCAAAAAGTTTATAAAAAGCCATGGTAGATTTTTATCTTACTAGATAGTGGTGTCTCTGCAACAAATACAACAATACAAGAACAACATAGTATTATATTGTTGCTTTGTAGTTCGAAATGTCAAAAAACATAGAAGAAAGTTGAGAAGGCGTCTATGTATTTTAATGCATATTTACATCTGCACTATAAAATTTCTAAACACAACTAAATAAATCTATCTTGTAAAAAGCTTTATATTGTTATATGAAACGTCATTTGAATCACAAAAAACAGTTCAATTAAGAGAAATAAAAGAAATACAAATGGAGCAAGGCACATTTATCAGGTATCCTCACTATGGATTTTGATAGATAACTGACTGTCAAACTTCATATAAAAAATGTTGGTAGATACATACGCAGAAATTCGAAATAAAAAGAAGAAAAAACTTTGGAAAAGTAATTCGAAAACTAGAAGCAAAAATCGCTTACATCTGAATAATGCAGGGATCGCAAATAATGATTATCCATCACATTTAAAAAGAAAAAAATCATTATGTTAGGGATATGCTACATGTACAAGGAGTACACCATTGCAATCGTCTTTAAGGGGACTGTCCGTTCCGCCAATGACTTTTATTTTTTTAATTTTAATGAAAAAAATCAAAAATAAAAATTATTTTTCGAGTTCTATTTTTATCTCAGACATCAATGATTACTTGTTGAGTTTTATTTTTCGCTTGGAAATAAAAATTATTCCCCGAGATTTATTTTCTGCTCAGAGAATAAAAATTATTGTCTGAGTTTTATTCTTTGCTCGCCATTTAATGATTGATGTTTAAGTTTTATTTTCTGATTGAAGAATAAAAATTACTTTCTGAGTTTTATATTTCACTTAGAAAATAAGGATTATTTTTCAAGTTTTATATTTCGCTTAGGAAATAAAAATTATTTCTTGAGTTTTAAATTTTACTTAAAAATAAAAATTAATGCTTTTGTTAATTTGGACATTTGGACATTTTTAAGTAAAAAATAAAATTACAAAGAGCCGGTATTGCTAAGTCACCTATAACAAAAAGTGTAAAATTTGAATTTGGAAATAAAAGGGTGTCCCAATAGTTAATGTAATTCTATGTATGTGGCTAAACTTTTTAACTGTTATAGACAGACAGCTGAAATTTTCAATTCTACTATAGCAAATATACAATTTGAATTTAGAAATTAAAGAGTGTCCCCATAAATTATATAATTTGATCTATATGGCCCTATCTCTTGAACTGTAAAACACGAACACTTGAAAATTAGGCAGAATATCCACTACTTTCTCTGGTTATTATACCAGAGAAAGTATAAATATTTGGAATTATAATGTAAAGGGTGTCCCAATAGTTCATGTAATTTGATATATATGGCCAAACTTTTGAACCGTAATAGACAGACAGTTGAAATTTACAAAGAATCTTTGTGACGAAGTCCTTTATAACAAACAAGTCTTTAATTTAAAATTGTAAACTAAAGGGTGTCCTAATAGGAGATGTTATTTGATCTATGTGACCCTATCTTTGAAACCGTTATACACAGAGGCTTGAATAGTGTCCTCATAAAAGACGGATGCTGGTGAAAATAGCTTAACTTTTGAACAGTAATAGGAGAGGCTTGACATTCACATAGTCCTTACTTTTTTTCCCTCTAATTTTTGAGCATATTTTATTTGGTTCAAATCTAATTCTTACAGATTACTTCTTACATTTTTAGTTTAGAATTGCTGCCTTTCTATCTGTTTTGAAGTCAGTTTTTTTTGCAAGAATTATTTAAAGTCGATTACCATACAGAAAATGGGCTTAAACAAAATAAAAAAGTTAAAATATAAGAAGGGAAAGATTTAGAAGACATGAAAGAAATCACTTAAACCATTAAACAGTATAAAAAACTTAAAAAAAACCTTTAATTGTAAACCCGAGAAAAGAAATAAAATCTAAATTTCTTTTAAATTGTCTAATGAAAATTGGCAATTATAGAAAACACATTTTTAAAATTCAAAATTCCATATTTTTCCTGCTCCTTTTCCGCTTATTAATCGTACAAGTCCATTTCCATAAAAACCATTTGGTCATGTTAGGTTTAACTAGAAAATATTAATTTTTAAAATTTCAAAAAGTATGTTGAATTTAATAGTAAATTTGTTTTCACAATTTTTCTAGCTTCAAAATCATTCAGCCGATCTAAGTTTGGGATCATTTCGATACACATTGGAACGTTCGGAACTATTGACAACCGCACTACCATACTATCAAACTTATCAGATTTACTGTGTGCTTAAAACATTACAACTTTATACATCATTGGAGATATTAGTGTATCCTTTCGATATCACAACATGGATTTGTATATTTTCCAGTATTCTAATTGGCCTGTTTTTAGCCTTCACCATACAATATTTTTATGATAAATCCATCCTCATACAAATAGCAATAGGATATCCACGCATAAGAACACCTTTAACCAACATTATCAGCATATTTTTGGGTCAGTCTATCATACAAATTCCGGAAACTAATTTGGCAAGGTTTATGATTATTTCCTGGCATATTTACGGCCTGCTTATGCGAACTTCATATCAGTCATTATTATTTCAATTACTTAAGTTAAATTTATATCATCAGCCTCCTCATACGCTGACAGAACTTATTGATCAGGGCTGCATTCTAGTTATGACTGAAGCAACATATGATTCCGTTAGCACTGTACCGCATATAGAGCACGGTAAAATTGATGTTATACAACTCCAAAATACTTCTGAACAAAGTTCGTTTTTCTTTGTTGAATCCAACCATAAGTCGCCTTGCTTGGCGGCTGTTTCTCCCAGAGATTATCTAACGTATCATGTCATTAAGGAGAAAAAGCGAGGTCTGTTTTATATGTTACCAGAAAAAATTTTCACTCAACACATAACGATGTACTTTTCCAAGCATTCATTCTTAATAAATCGTTTCAATGAATTGTTTATGAATCTGCGCAGTATGGGTCTTATAAATTTCTGGGCTCAGCAAAGTCTAGATACTTCTGTTTTGGATAATATACCTGAAAATATATATACTCCAATTAATATTGATAACTTGGAGGGAGTTTTAATGATTTACAGTGTCCTGATTTTATTAGCTGTGGTTGTGTTTTTCGCAGAGATTGTATTCTATAAAATAAAACTAATAATATTTCGTGCAAGACATTAAGTTATTATTAATATTAATAATTTATTATAAATAAAAAAATAAAAACAATTCTTATTCAAGCTTATTTATTTGGAATGCGAATTTCACAAAATATTTGTTCCATAAAAGTAATAATCAAAATGGTTACTATTTGGAAATCATATTCAATAGGTCTACTATCTTGCCACAGCTGAAGAAGTTCACCATACCCAATATGCACAATGTATAGAAGTTAATGATAATTTTTTTGCTTTGACGAAATCGAATCACTTAAAAAACCTTTTTGTCCGTTTTTTTAAATAAAATACTAACACTTTGAAAAAAATCTGGTGTGTCCTACAATTAACTTTACCGTGCAAGTACTTCAGGGAAACAGATATTTTTATGGATATAGGCATAGGTATTACATAAAAAATAAATAATAAAATAAATGGGTGCTGTAGCTTAAGTGGTTAGAACGTTGACTACTAAGCAATGGTCACGAGTTCAATACTCAGCCATGGTAACATCAATTTTTTTGATATGTATTAATTTTTCTTTATAACAATGCATATCACAGCGCCCTCTTCGCCGGTATTACCACATAGCACTAAATCGATGGCGAAGTAAAATAATTATAAATTGGCTATGCTAGCTTCAAAATAATTCGCCTAAATAACACCAGAGGCGCTACAATACTGTTCTAAAAATAATCATAACGTGCAATTGCAGTGTTGCCAGAATCGAAGCTGTACTATCACACTAACCATCTGTCTTATCTACTACTATCCCTTTCCAAAGGAAGTACCACAGTTAATATAGGCATTAAGTGTCTGAGTGGTACTTCTCTTAAAAAAAAAAAGTTCAAAATATATTCGAATCGAAAAAGTAATTATTTTTAGTTTAGAGTGTCAAGTAAACTGCCCCCTTCCCTCGTTCCCGATTATGACCAGAAACTATACGCTCTTCATCACCATGTCAAATGGTATGACCTGTAGAGCCTTCACAGAAACAGTGTAAATATTCATAATTGATTCAGGAGATCCCAAAACGTAACGAACCGTTGATGTTTATTTTTTCACTAATACTATATTTTAGCTATACTACGTTGGTAAAGTAAAATCGAAGGACCAGATATATTCTATTTTAAAATAATAATTTTTAATGAAGATTTAATGATTGATGAGTTCAAATTTAAAATATACACATTTATCCGAATTCTTAAGTTGGTAAAAAGATTTCTAAAAATAATTTTTTAACAAGAATTAAAACTAAGGATTTTAGAAAAAGTTTTCTTTTTCCAAAATTATTTAAATGTGTTAGTTTTGAGAACGTAGATCGACATATTTATTAATATATAATAATATATATATATATAAATATAAATATATATAAATAAATATATAAATATATATAATAATATATATAAAGAATAACACGTAAGAAATTTTACCTTGTAGCACAGAATTTTCTATAACATTTATACATATAATAAAACAGTAAATCATTTCATGTCTATCTGTCTTTCTTTTTGTGTTCATCGCGTAAAAACAACTGCATGGATTCTAGCAAAATTTTGTGAGTATCCTAATTCCAATATAATCTTATTTTCAAAATATCATATTTCCAAGAGAAAGTGGAGAAAAAGCTCTGTTAGTAAGCCGATTTTTGTACCGATTTAAAGGTACTGCATACTTTAAGGTATTCTTTATTTTTTAAAGCATGACTGCGCAACAGATGGCGCTGTTTTAAAATAATGAGTAACTCATTTCCTGTCTGTCTTTTACAGAGCTATACAATAATTTTACGAACTAGAATTTTATATAAATTTTAGAATTTTATACAGTAAATAAGTAAGAGTCTTAGAATTTGCTGTGTATTACTTTCAAAACAACATCGAATAAAATATTGTCAGGACGCAAGCAACGTGTATGGGCACAGCTAGTTTTATAATAAAAATATTGCTGGTATCTAAACGTATTCATCAGTCTTTATAAAATGTATATAAAGGCCAAAGTATTTGTTATGAGAATTGTCTTAATAGAAACCTAAAATAAAATATTAAAATTTAACAAAATACCAACAAGCGAACGAGTTACATATACATATGTAGGTATGTATATTTGATTACAAAAAAAAATTAAATAACAATGGATTAATTTTTTTGTTACATTTAATTTGCTTTGAAATTGTTTTCATTAGATTGATCTATAAGAGATATTTTTTTTATTTAAAATGCATATTAATAGTCTAGATTTCATACGAAATAAATATAATCGTGTTATTTTATTATGGAAAATTTCATGACATAAATACGGATTTAAAATAACACAAATCGTGAATTACTTATTGTGTTATAATTTCGTGCTTTATATCGTGCCATCAACGGATATTTGATAATGTATTCGTTTTACCTAATGATGTATTCCTTAAAGATAAAATTTTATTATAATTTATTCAATTTTTCCATATCCACAATGCGAGAAGAGTAAATTATAGCAACATTTAACATTTCTATCAATACCTCTAATACTCTAGTTGAACTGATATTATATCATATTTAGGCAAGTTTTGCTTCTATTTCCTCAATTGAACACAAAAAAACATTTTTGACCATTTTATTAAACAAATTTCTTCAAAAGCATTTACAAAACTTTGCATATATTTTCCAAACATTTTTTTATGCACAATTAAACCACAGACGTTACAAAAATGTATGCGATTCGGACATAATTATTTTTTTTATTTATCAATGAAAAAAAATAAATAAAATTATTAAAAAAAACGCCTTGGAAAAACTATGTCAAAGCAAAAATTTCAGTAGTCATTAAAACAGCACATTTTGTATATAAAGGGTCGTTAAATTTGTAAGGGCCGTTGTTGATTTTGAAAAAAACACAAATTATTTAGGAAATTATTGCCATTTCTTCTTATTTTGATAATATTGGTAGGGTTCAATTATGTATGGAACAAAATATCGGCCAAATGGCTACCACGACCTCGACGTTATACCTCCATCCGATGCTCCAACTTTTTAGTGATGCTGAGACGTAATGAAGGTTCTATGACGTTAATGTGCCGAATTATCTCATCCTTTAGCTCTTGAATTGTTGCTGACTTATCGACGTACACCCTTTCTTTCAAATAACCCCAAAGAAAGAAGACCAACGGTGTAAAATGACATGATATTGGCGGTCAATTGACATCGCCAATACGTGAGACAACACGGCTATTGCATTTGTCGCGCAAAAGGGTCATTATTTCGTTAGATGTGTGGCAAGTGGCGCCGTCCTGTTGAAGCCACATATTGTCCACATCCATATTTTCCAATTCGGGCCATAAAAATACAGCCCGATGATGCCGCCAGCCCATAAGCCGCACCAAATAGTCACTATTTATGGGTGCATTGGTTTTTCGACAATCACTCTTGTTAACAAGTCCACTGAGGTGAAACTGTGCCTCATAACTGAAGATGATTTTCTTCGAAAATCGATCATCCAACCATTCAGACCATTGCTCGATTGTGTATCTTTCCATGGTTCAAATTGTGTTAGTCTGAAATTGAGAAATGTCAAATTAAATGCAGAAAAAAACTTGACGTTTAGGTGTGGTTCACATACAACATTGGCCCTTAAAACTTAACAACCCTATATTTTATACTAGCGGTATTGAGTGTTTGATGTAAATGGTCTTGAGTAAGTGCAAATGCGTTATATAATTTAAATTTAACAATAACAATAGGTATTTTGTTGTATTTCACTAAAGAGCTATGAAATTATGTTCTTGCACTGCACATAATTAGTAACAACTTTTAGTTAATGAACAGAGCTAAAGTCTTCTATATTTTAAATTGTCTTTTTGACATGTGTATATCGTTGTAATATAATTCATACGATAAACGACACTTTGATCTTAATAATATACTTGTGAATCTTTCTTTAATGATTAATGGCCTTAGGAAATGTCTTAAGTGTATTTGAATTGTCAAATAAATACATTTTAAGGTCTTTATCTAAAAGCTCTTAATAAGATTAGATTTTTAGTTAGTTATTAACATGAGATTAAAGTAGACGTTTACGATTTAACAAAACAATGTTTTAGCCATTAAATATTTATAGAGTTGTAACATTTCATTAAGGAATCACGATGTCCCTTAGGGGCGTGACTCAATTAATAAATTTTGTAATAATAAGAATTGGTTTATTGGTATTATTTAAGTAATATACACATCACAAATATATAAATAATTTGATTAATAAAAAGAATTTAGAGATATATTTGAAAATAAAATAGAATATCCCAATCAAATGTGTTTTTAGTCTTGTCTTTAATATTGAACTACAAACATGCAAAATAATAAAAGCCTTAACATCATCCTGATATTGAGTTTGATTATATTTCAAAGTAATATAAATTTGAATTTGGCTGCCGAAGATGAAATTTTATGCGAGGCACTAACTGCAATTGTTCATCAAACAGTAAAAGATAAACCAAGGCAATTATTGGTTTATGCAAATTTCGATAAAAACTCGACCGAAAAACGTTATAGTGCAAATGACTTAATCGATAAGATGTTGCATGGCATCCCTTTCGGCACCTACAAGGTTCATTACGACAAACAGAGGCCTTTTGTTGATGTAAAGCACAATGAAGTGGTTTTGCTAGACAGTGTGAAAACATTTAAGTGAGTATTGAATTTCTAAGTAAGAACTTAATTTTAAACCTTAAATTTAATTTTTAGACATTTCTTTGACAAATTAAAAGATATTGGCAACATGGAGTTATCACGCACTTTACTGTACATCTCCTCCCTAACAACACTGGATAATGAGATCATATATCGTATATTTAAAGATTTATATTTCATGGAAATCATACGAGTGGCACTGATCATACGTTTGACTAACAGCGACATAGTGCTGCTTACTTATTTTCCTTTTTCGCCCACCTCTTGTCGGGACTTTAAACCAGTGATTATTAATCGTTATTTAGCAGATCAAAAACGTTGGGAAAATAATGAATATTTTCCGAATAAATTAAACGATTTTTATGGATGTCCGGTTTATTGCTGCACTTGGGAAGATGTGCCTTACTTCAGTGTAATACGAGATGAGAAGAATACTAGTGTTATGGATTATGTGGGCTTAGAAGCGGAACTATTAAAATATGCAGCCTCAACTTTAAATTTTTCCATTCGAATTTATTGGATTGATCCAATAAAAAAGGATTTTGGTAGCAGAGAAGAATTTCTCTACAAGGTAAATTTTATTTGATAGTTTTTTTTGGGTAAAAAAGAGTTTAGTTTGCAACAAGATGGAATTTAAATTGTTTTAGCAAAAACATATTTTATTTAAAGGACAATTGCCTGAGGGCTTAATGAAATCATAAACAAGTAATTTAAATTTATATTTTTCAGTTTAATTAAATTTTTTATAGCCTGCTTTTATATTAGCCAAATGTAATAACATGATAAGTAGACTAAAATTTATTCCTTTAATCCTCATTATAGTTTTATAAAGATTCGTCCTTTATTATTGCTTTTATTGCATCTTTAAAGAAATTTTGAATTGTTTTATTGTTTTATTTGCCAGATGAAGGCAGAAATAAATTTTAGCGGTTTGTTATTTTATACAGTATAGTTTATTGCGCAATATAATGGGTGATTTTTTTGAGGTTAGGATTTTCATGCATTAGTATTTGACAGATCACGTGAGATTTCAGACATGGTGCCAAAGAGAAAGATGCTCAGTATGCTTTGACATTTTATCATGAATAGACTTACTAACGAGCAACGCTTGCAAATCATTGAATTTTATTACCAAAATCAGTGTTCGGTTCGAAATGTGTTTTATCGACAAATTTTGTTCAGCGATGAGGCTCATTTCTGGTTGAATGGCTACGTAAATAAGCAAAATTGCCGCATTTGGAGTGAAGAGCAACCAGAAGCCGTTCAAGAACTGCCCATGCATCCCGAAAAATGCACTGTTTGGTGTGGTTTGTACGCTGCACTGTGGTCAATATTTTGAGATAGCGGCCAAAACTCCTTTTGGTTTTTGTTCTCCGATTCTAAAGTTATTAGACTCATATGAAAGTAGACAGTAGTAAACCTCGGGAGCCAAAAAATTAGAACTCTATTTCAACTATTTCACTGAGAACAGGGTGGTCCAAAATGGGCTTTTTCATAATTTAGTAAATTTATGATATTTTTAGTTAATTTTTAAAGTTTAAATGATCATAACTTTTTTGTTTTTCAAGATTTTTGGACGAAATAAATTTTTTGTTGTAACTTAACTTATTTCCTATTACTGGTAAAAGAAATTTAAGCTTTACTGTTTTCAGAACAATTTAAATATTTTTTTTAAAAAAGGTAAAATTGCTCGGAAATTTCCTACTTCATAGAGCACAACTCCTGTGAGTCAAGCTGAGTCAAAACACAAATTTACTATTTTGTAGTCCTAACTCTCCCCTACATTCCTATATACACATGTCCATGCATCGGGACTGCACTTTTTGAGCTACAGCATTTTTCTGACCCAAGGTAAGATATTCGGTACAAATGCACGTCATATTTTTTGAGAAGTTATTTGTATGTGAAAGTGGCTATTATGCATATATTTTGATGAAATTTTGTACAAGAGTTCTTATTGACCCAAAAAATAATTCTGTTGAAATTAGGAGAAGTTGGCCCATATTTGGACCTAGTCCACATAGAAGGGTGTATCAAAGTATGTGGTACATATTTGGAAAAGGTAAAAAATGATTTTATTGCCATCTAATATTACATAACTTAAATACCTGAAAATTGCAGTACCTGTTATATTATTGCCAGTACCTGTTAACTCTCAAATTATGTGGTATCTAGCAATTCATTTGGAAAAGGTAAAAAATGATATATATTTTGAACGGAAAGATGAAAACGACATTATTTTACATATAATGAATAATCCATTCTTCAAAATATGCGACAAACAAGAAATTAAAATTCATAACTTAAAAATAAAAAACTTTTTAAATATTTTAAGAAAACGGTACAATCAATGTTCCAGAAACAAGAAATTGTTTTACTCACGCAACCAAGAATGGCTAAGAAATAAACTTATTTTTAAAAAGCCATCAGTAACTACCACGGAAACTGGAAAAGGTGGTCGACCAGCAAAGCCAATTGATAATTGTAGTGAAAGATCACGAAGACGTAAGCTTAAACATATCAATGAAGAAGTTTCTTGTAGCATCATAAAGGATTCATTTCTGCATCAAATTCAACCATCGAAAACTAAAAAGAGTAAAATTGCTATCATTAAAAAAATGGTGGAAGCAACCCCAGACGCACAAAAAGGATTTTAGAAAGTATGCCGACACCAACTGAAGAAAATAAATATAGTCCAGAAGAAACATTTGCACTATTTTTAGATTTGAAATGACTAAAACCAATATACAGAATTGCGGAAGCGAACCAATTAAAAAAATTGTAGAATTTTTCCATCATATCGAGATATAGTTTCTGCCAAAAAAGATTGCTTAACTTCACCAACTGCTATTAGTGTAACTTCAAGTTCAGCAGAAATAAAATTGCAGGATCTTCTTGAACACACTGCAGAACGATTATTAAAGACATTTGATGCTGACTATTTAAAGAAGTTTAAAAATTACAGCATGACTTTAATTTCTAAATGGGGATGTGATGGGTCCTCTGGCCAGAAACAATACAAACAATGTAATGCGGAAAATTCATCAGATGCCAATTTATTCATGATTTCTTTCGTTCAATTACGTTTAACAAAAACTTATATTGGTTCAGGGCCGTCAACTAGTAGAGCTGCAGAGATAGATGTATGGAAGAATGAAATTCCCTCGTCAACAAAATTTTGTAGACCAATAAAGTTTGCATACAAAAAAGAAACTAAAGATGTCATAACTGAAGAAGTTGGCAAAATAACAGATGAAATTAAAGAACTTCAACCAGTGATATTTGAATTTAATGACCAATGCATCGAAGTTAACTTTAAAATGTCACTTACAACGATCGATGGAAAAGTTGCACAAGCTTTAACCGAAACAAAGTCTTCGTCAAGCTGCACCATATGCCAAAAAACATCAAGTCAATTGAGCCAACCACCAACACAAGACGATAGTTTTAATGAAGCATATGAATTTTGAATGTCACCTCTTCATGCTAGAATTAGTTTTATGGAGCAATTGGGATACGATTTGGAATTTGGCTCGTTAGGCGAAACAGTGAGAAACAACAAAGAAAATTTGGAAAAAAGAAAGCAAAAAAAAAAAAGATATTCAAGAAAAATACCGTGAGATAGGCCTTATAATTGACCAGCCAAAGCAAGGAGAAGGAAATTCTAATGATGGAAACACAGCAAGGAGATTTTTTTCCGATCCTGAAACTGCAGCTTCTATAACTGGAGTAGATTATAATTTAATACGACGATTCCAAATCATATTAGAAGTTAAAGCATGTAGCAAAAAGATAGATGCAAAAAAATTTGGTCAGTATGCTAATGAGACAGCAACCCTTTATAACCAAAAATATTCTTGGAGACATATGCCAACCACAGTTCACAAAATTTTGTTCCATGGGGAACAAATAATTCAGCATAATATGCTTCCAATTCGAGATCTCTCAGAAGAAGCGCAAGAAAAAAGGAACAAAGACTACAGATTCTTTCGCGAGAACAATACAAGAAAAATTTCAAGATATTGTACTAATGAAGATCTTATTAATATTTTGTTGTGCACATCAGACCCATATATGTCCAGTATTCGACAAAAATGGAAATCAACCTCATTAGAGTTAGATGAAGAAGCTTAACAACTACTGCAAAATGAAAATCAAAGCTATTTGGAAGAAATTTTTACTAATATTGTTTAATTAATACTAGTTTAAAGATTATAATTTGTTTCTAATTTTAGTATAAATTTTTATTAATACATTTAAATAAAATATATGTGCACTTTAAATCAATAGTAAAAGTTTACTTAAAATTTTATCGATGTTGTGTTCTGTATATAATAAATCCAAATGGTATTGATATTGTTGGGAATTGCAGTGTTATTTTTCAGTTTAATCCTCACAAGAATTAGCTTTCTTCCAAAAAAAACCAACCTTTGGCCCCTGTGAATATTGGGGCTAAATAAATGTCAGGGGCCAAATGTTGGCATTTTCTGACCAAAATTAAGTTTAGGAATAAGTATTGGTTGCAAAATACGGTTGAAGAAAATAAGAAATTATAAAAAAATACCTATTTAAAATGTCGAAATATTCAACTTTTACATGGAAACTCAACAAAAAATTAAAATGCATTTTTAACTCCACATTACTTACGTTCCTATCAGTCGATTTTTACGTTTGAACACTCAAATTGAAGCTTAAAGTCCCTCCTATTGAACAAAATAAATTGCGTAAAAAAATACCAATCCGGTCAAAAGTTATAGAGTTTTGACCGCTATCTCGCGAAATTGACCACTGTGCGCTGGTGGAATCATTGGACCGTATTTTTTCAAAGATGCTGTTGGACGCAACGTTACGGTGAATGGCGATCGCTATCGTTCGATGCTAACAAACTTTTTGTTGCCAAAAATGGAACAACTGAACTTGGTTGACATGTGGTTTCAACAAGATGGCGCTACATGCCACACAGCTCGCGATTCTATGGCCATTTTGAGGGAAAACTTCGGAGAACAATTCATCTCAATAAATGGACCGGTAAGTTGGCCACCAAGATCATGCGATTTGACGCCTTTAGACTATTTTTTGTGGGGCTACGTCAAGTCTAAAGTCTACAGAAATAAGCCAGCAACTATTCCAGCTTTGGAAGACAACATTTCCGAAGAAATTCGGACTATTCCGGCCGAAATGGTCGAAAAAGTTGCCCAAAATTGGACTTTCCGAATGGACCACCTAAGACGCAGCCGCGGTCAACATTTAAATGAAATTATCTTCAAAAAGTAAATGTCATGGACCAATCTAACGTTTCAAATAAAGAACCGATGAGATTTTGCAAATTTTATGCGTTTTTTAAAAAAAAAAAGTTCTCAAGCTCTTAAAAAATCACTCGTTAGATCAGAGAAAAATTGTACATTGTACATATATGAACTAATATATGGCCGTAGACACTAAACGTGAACGCAAGATGTTAAAAACTGTACAGTATTGCATGTTTTTGAAACGCAAATATTGATTGTATGTGTAGTGGAATATTACTAAACAGTACAGAGAAGAAGAGAGCAAACAGTGCAAAAATCAGTGCACCTGATTTGACCGGACAGTTTTATCAAGTGTGCAATAAATATGCTGAGCATTTCATATTGTTCACTAGTTCAATTTACTTAAATTTTCTTGAGAGTAAAATCTCTGATTTTTGAGAGAAAAAAAGTTAAAAAAATTCAATCTACTACAGTAAATAACTAAAATACAAAGTACAAACCCTTGCTTTTAACATCATACATTTAGATACATGTTGTCTGCTATAACAGTATTTCATAGCAAGAGACACTATTGAAACAAAATACTCACTACTGAAATTTAATTTCAAACAACAACAAATATTGCATTGGTTGGAAGAAGAGCAAATGCTATTGTATGTTTTTATTAAAGAGCACAACAATATTTTGCGTGTAAAGAGACCAATTCATTATTGAACCTGCATATGAACTCATTACCATCAATATAGAAAATTCGTATTTCGAATAAATTTCCTTAAGGCTTTCTAGTCAATCCCTACGAGGTTAGATATATGTATAAAGTAATATTTAAGTATATAATTTTTCTCGAGTTTGATTGCTCTGTGTCCTTAAGCAGGCTAATTGTTTTTTCCACATCCTTACGTTTTACTTTCATTTTTTGCATAATAGTCTTCACTCTTATATAGAGCGAAATTACTTTGTCCTTTTACAACATAAAACAATTGTATTCGTATGTTAGCAGCAATTTCCTTTAATTTACCATAACTTTCACCTTCTTTTCCACATTTTAGGTATTTTCGCGTAATTGTGACTTTACATTGGGTGGCTTCGCCTACAGAAAGGATTTAGATTATTCATCGACATTTTCACAAACTAATCATTTTTTGTTTAGCCACATCTACATTGTTACAAACATCATCAATTTCTACACAGCATATGAGAAACTTGCATTTCCATTTCATTACACAGTATGGTTTGCGCTTGGTTTAATTTTTGCTCTAAGCTCTTTGCTCATCTGTACTTGTGAACGACGACGACAATTGTCGGTTTTTCGAAATTTTTTAATTGGTTCCGCTAACAAAACACCCCACTTCAATTTGTACGCGCTGGCGGTATGCGGTAATATGCCAACGATTCACATGCCAAAACGTAATTTTGCACGTTTTGTACTCATATGCTGGCTACTCTTAACGTTTATATTACGTACTGCCTATCAGTCGGGCATGTATCAAATGCTGCGTGAAAATAAGCAATGGAATCCACCGAAAACAATTCAAAATGTATTCGAGCAAAATTATTTGATTAGCACGACACCGGAAAGCTATAAATATTTAGCGACTCTGCCAAAAGCCCAACGGTTGCGAATTTATAATACATCAGTATTGGAGGTATTTGCGGAAATGTTGCATGCCAAGGAACCGATAGCCTTTATAGTGCCCTTCGAGTATTATGGCTACTTTGGCAAAAAGAACAGCAGTCAGTGGCTAAATTTGCATATAGTCAAAGAGCGTGTGCTAACTCAACAGCTAACAGTTTATGTGCGCCATCATTCGTATTTTGTACCAATACTAAATGAAAAATTATCTTACGCTCAATACTTTGGGTTCATGTCAATGTGGAAGCGTAAAACGATACTGTCACAAGCAAATGTATTTAAACACACGACAGAAGCGCAATCAACAACTAAAACTAATTTTGACGAAAATCCTTTGTCCATGAATGAAATGGGTGCTATTTTTATGATTTTGGTTTGGCTGCATGTCTTTGCAGTTGTAGTTTTTCTACTCGAATTAATGTGGCATCGCTACAGAAGTGTTTAAAAGATCTAATTTAGTAGAATAAAATTATACAGCAAAATTTATGCTAAAAAATTCTGATAAAAGCTAAATTAAAAGCACAACTACGATTGTAAAAGCTAATGCGATTATATACAGTTGCAGTTTCTTACTAACACTACATTTTTGCTAATTGTAGCTAAATTAGAAAGACATTTTTCGTACAAGTGATTTTTTGACAATCCTTTCAATTTAAAAATAATAGTAACCTTTTTCTTTAAATATTCACTAAAAATATTTTATTAAAAACAATTAATATTTTATTGATGTCTACTGTACAAATGTACAAATATAATGCTGTTGCTAACTTAGGTTTATAAATAAATAAAGCAAACAGATAAGCAATTTTCGAAACCTTTCGCTTCGACATTTTTAATCTTTTTAACTGTATGTGTAAACATACATGCAACTTGCAAGATGGCTCAGTTAAAGGAGTTGCAAATAAGGCATATCGGAAACATTACAAAGGCATAATGTTACCCACAAAAAAACTTAATTATTCATAAAAATTAAAATAAAAAAACACTATTATTTATTAAAAAGGTGATATTTTACCTGTTACAAACTAGCTGTGCCCGCGACGTCGTGGGCATCCTGACAATATTTTGCCCGATATTGCTTTGAATGTATTCCACACCAATTCAGTTATGGTTTATGTATATACTTTATATAAAGGTACCCATCCCTGGATAAAATTCTAAAATTTATAAAAAATTCTAAAAAATATTTTAAACCTCTGTAAGAGGTGTTTAAAATATTTTAATAACAATGTATTTCTCCAAAGTAAAATTACAAATCAAATACAAATTTTATTCAACTGGCGCCATCTGTTGCGCAATAGATTTTAAAATATCGCACTTTCAAAAATAAAAAGGTGTGTTGAAAATATAACCGTGTTGAAAATATCCCAGTTTTATATCGAAAATTTCAGTAGCTTTAAACCGGAAATTGCGTTTTTCACTGCTTTTTCTCTTTTTTCTCTGGGAAATAACATATTGGGATCAGGATGCTTAGGTGCATCCTCACAAAATTTTGTTAAAATCCATCCAGTAGATTTTACGTGATGCGAACGTAAATGAAAAACAGACAGACGTACAGACAGACGGAAATGAGTTGCTATTTTATGATTTTAGGGAATTTTATTTGAAAAAAGCTTGACTTTAGGTGTTTTATATATCGCACTTGATCAACAAGAGGGTAATAACTCAAAATTTTAAAATTATCAGTAGAGGTAAAAAACTGTTTGTGATTACATTTTAAGATAAATTACAAATCCGAACTTATTATAGTAAGAAAATTCCATTTAATAATATATTTACACTGTTTTGCTTTTAAATTTTTTTCAATTATTGCCAAATAAAAATAATAACTTTTTGTTGACAAAAAGGTACTTAAGACACTATCACGAAAATAGCCTCATATGCGCGTTTTGAGATGAAAGAGTAATCAGAATACGTTGAAATTTTTACAGTAGATGGATATTGATGTTGTTGGTTGATTTCTTGCAAAAATTGAAAATTTAAATATCTTGAGTTAATACCTTCTTGTTGATCAAGTGCGATATGCTTTTAGATGAGAGAAAAACAAAATATCTGGCAACCGTGCTTGGTTACTTTCATACACAGTGAAATTTTTTTTAGGATAATGCGCGTGATAGCTCCCACACCATGGCAAACATTTTTATCGTGTGACTGGGTAACTGTAACACGCACAGGGTTGAACCTTTGTAAAACTAAGGCCTTAATTAGTATGCATAGTGAAACAATAAATTGGCTGGTTTGCAAGAGAGCGCCTGGTACCATTCATGCAATGTGAAAAATTAGTATTGTGTATAGAGAGAACTATAGTATAATAGGTAGAGCTTTGAAATTTTGTACAATTATATTAATGTACAAAGTTTAGAAAAATAAAGACTGGTTTGAAATCTTGTAACCAATTTTTTCTGTAAGCTTCTGAAAAAGATTTATTTATGTTGTTGGTCACAGTAGGTGGGCTATATGGATATGTACTTATATGAATATTATTTAGGTAATGAAATATATATTTCTTGATTACTGCTTTTGATTTTTGTGAGGGTTAAGTCAGAGTCAAACGGATCAAAAAATAAATATTTGAGTTTTAGTTTACTATATAGTTGACACTAATCAAACTGGACTCATCGATTCCTACTTAATTAGATAAACTTTTTTTAAACCTTTAGAAATTTTTAATTTACTTATTTTTTCTTTGTAACCGCAACACTACCTGCAAAGCTTTTTGTTGTCTGCAGAAAATATCCAGAGTCCTACTTAATTAGATAAACTTTTTTTAAACCTTTAGAAATTTTTAATTTACTTATTTTTTCTTTGTAACCGCAACACTACCTGCAAAGCTTTTTGTTGTCTGCAGAAAATATCCAGAGTCTTTGTTAGGAATCGAACCAGTAACCCCCAGGCTGAGAGGTAAGCGCTCTACCAATCAGTGTATTGGGCTAAAAACCAAATACGTGCGAATATAATCACAGAAATGGAATCAATTAATATTATTTAAACAATTTAATAATCAGTACAGTATCACAAAAATTATGATTATGAATTTAAAATTCAAAGGCATGGTGTTAGTAGTAGATGCAATTACATTAAAAGCAAAAAAAAAAAAAACAGTCAAGACTTAGTTTTCATCATAAGCAGTAGCAGTTGTGAGAGGTGAAGACTGATTTGGTACCAAGGCATCAATATTGATAGCTTATTCACTTTATATTATTAAGTAAGTGTGTACACATGAAGATAATTTTGTAGCAAAAATTATTGTGGTTTTTTTAATCTTATTTTCACGTATGCGTCATATAATAAGCGTATCGTAACCTAGGGTTCTTATTTAAAATGATGTTTAATTATTTCCAAAAGTTGCTCGCAAATTATGATTGCACTTTACCTGTATTTTCTTAAAGCTATAAAATAAGAAAATTTGCAAATAACAAACCAACTTAATCGCCATGAGCTGTAAGAAAATTTTCGTCCTTCTTCCGAACTTTTCAGTATTTAAAAATTCTTTTGTTTTTGTATCCAAACCCTTAAACAAATAAAATCTGTCAAACAAGATATGAGTCAGCATACCCTAAGTGGTAGCTTTAATATTAAAAAAAACAGGGACTAATCGCAGCTAAGCTGCAGGGTGGGTGCATATTTTTTGTTTTCGGAAATACGACTTTTGTTTTTTTTTAATAAAATATTCTATTTTTTATTGCAAAAAAATAATAATAATAATTATTATCTTCTGGCCGTAAGTATTCGAAACCAATAAAAAATGTTGGAAGTCTTGTATTTAAATGTTATAAATACGTGTACACACACATACTCGCTAACATACACATTTACAAAAGGCAGTTATAACTGTTACAACACATATATGTACATATATGTATATTAACTGGTGGTAAATATTTACATAGCAAACGATGCATGTGCAGATGTGTATAAATGAGCATGCATGCATACCGACATGCAGTGCTGTAAAAAACAAAAGCCACAATGGGAAAGCATTTCCAAAAATTTGCAGAAAATTGTTTAAAATATTTTTAAAAAACTGGACCATTATTTTATAGTTATTAACTAGACCTTTAAGACCATGTATAATTATTAAAAATCAAACAAAAAGTTTAAAAATACCACTCTAACAAATTTGCACGGGGATGGTGCCCATCTCAAAACTTAAGCTGATATACTCCTCTACCCCACTTTGCACCTTGTAACACTGTTTTATAAGAAAAATTTAACATAAAAATCCTTATTTTTGTAAACAAAATATTAAAGAATCTGGCTTGTTTTCTCACATGGATTGTTCGACGATATCAATTTTTTACCTTTATACACAAGGTATGCTGCATAAGATTTTTTATAATTTGTAGTGGGAAAAATTAAATTAAATTTTTTCAGTTATTTTTGCTAAGTTAATATGTATTAGTCCTTGGTTATTTACACAGATTATAAAAGTGTAACAGGACCACATCTGTAAATGAAATATTCTTTGAAAATTTTGTTGCTGGTTCAGATAGTTATCAAAATGGAATATAAAACAAAAATTTTTGGAATTTTGTCTGTCTGTCTATTTATCTGTTTTTCCATTATGTAAAACTACTGGATGAATTTTAATAAAATTTTGTAAGGAGGTGCCTTATGTCCTTATGCAAAAGAATTAATGTCTACTTAAAGTGTACTTAAAGACAAAATTTTTATATAAAATTTGAAATAAAGTAGACTTGAAGTAGATTTTTTTTGCTAAGGAAATTAGTATCTCGGTTTACATATAGGATACTTTTATTCTGCAAACTCAGCAGCATCTTTTATTTCTATCAGAGGGAAATTTTAAACAATAATTACAGAACTCTACAATAATTTTAAAATTTTATATTAAATTTTTAGAATTTTATATAAAGCCTATGTTCCTGAGTAATTACCAAGGGATGGGTATTTCTATACACAGAAAAAAATAGTTTCAGATTAAAATTTAATTTAATAATTAATTGATTCAATAAATTGTTTAATTAGGATTTTTTCTTCAGTTTTAAACAAATAAATATTCCAATCAATTAAAAAATTTATTGAACTTTAATTTAAAACTGATTAAAACCTTTAATTGGTGAAACAAAATTTTGTGTGTATTAAGTAAAAATACAAACCCTATCTGAAGCAGCACTGTAAAAGTAAGAGTCTTATAATTTGGTGTGGACTTCTAAAGGAAAATCGAACAAAATATTTTTAGGGCGCTGACGAAGTGGCAGACACTGCTATTTGTTTAAATACTATAGCGTTTTTTTTGCAAATCTTCTTACATAATAATGGGTGATATTTGACAGATCACGTGAGATTTCAGACATGGTGCCAAAGAGAAAGATGCTCAGTATGCTTTGACATTTCATCATGAATAGACTTACTAACGAGCAACGCTTGCAAATCATTGAATTTTATTACCAAAATCAGTGTTCGGTTCGAAATGTGTTTTATCGACAAATTTTGTTCAGCGATGAGGCTCATTTCTGGTTGAATGGCTACATAAGCAAATAAATAATGGCTAAATAAGCAAAATTGCCGCATTTGGAGTGAAGAGCAACCAGAAGCCGTTCAAGAACTGCCCATGCATCCCGAAAAATGCACTGTTTGGTGTGGTTTGTACGCTGGTGGAATCATTGGACCGTATTTTTTCAAAGATGCTGTTGGACGCAACGTTACGGTGAATGGCGATCGCTATCGTTCGATGCTAACAAACTTTTTGTTGCCAAAAATGGAACAACTGAACTTGGTTGACATGTGGTTTCAACAAGATGGCGCTACATGCCACACAGCTCGCGATTCTATGGCCATTTTGAGGGAAAACTTCGGAGAACAATTCATCTCAAGAAATGGACCGGTAAGTTGGCCACCAAGATCATGCGATTTGACGCCTTTAGACTATTTTTTGTGGGGCTACGTCAAGTCTAAAGTCTACAGAAATAAGCCAGCAACTATTCCAGCTTTGGAAGACAACATTTCCGAAGAAATTCGGGCTAATCCGGCCGAAATGCTCGAAAAAGTTGCCCAAAATTGGACTTTCCGAATGGACCACCTAAGACGCAGCCGCGGTCAACATTTAAATGAAATTATCTTCAAAAAGTAAATGTCATGGACCAATCTAACGTTTCAAATAAAGAACCGATGAGATTTTGCAAATTTTATGCGTTTTTTTTTAAAAAAAGTTCTCAAGCTCTTAAAAAATCACTCGTTATTTTGAGAAATTCTCGAATCCGGATTAAACAGTTTTTCTTATGCTTTTTTTCTGCTCTGCACTGTAAGTCCAAGCATGCATATGGATATAGTGATGTATGTGTTTTCATGCAAATAGTTCGTATTTGTACATTTTGTTAACATCACCCTCTAACTGAGGATTGTTGATTTAACAATCGTTGTAGTTTATTTTTTTTTGTTTCTGTTGTTGTGTTGATTATTGTTGTTGCTGTTGGTGAATGGTGGTGTAAATTTTGTTGTTCCTGTACCATTTAAAATGTTGTTAACGCAATTTTCCATTTCGATTTCCGTTGTTATTTCCGCCCTTTTTACATTGCAACGCATACACACATAATCACAGCCATACTCGTACATATTCATATCTGCATGCAAATACCTTTTTAAATACAATTCTTTACCAGCCGATAGACATTTGAACATCACCATTATCTGAGTGTATTTGTAAAACATCACAAATACAACTACACAACGTGTAATTGTATGAGAATTGTAAAATTTGGCTAGTCGACTGAATTTAAATTGTATTTTTCCTCCGCAAACTTCCGTTGCGCCTTCAGGTTGTTTTGGCTTTTTTATTTTATTTAGTTTTAGAATATTTTGTTGTTGTTGCTATTGTTGTATTTTTTAATGTTTACTTTGGTTTTGTATATATTGGCTGTTGTTGCTTAATCCTTACAGCCATGAATGTCATGCAATCATTTTAATCCAACTAACAGCTCTCACTGAAGCAGAGTATGTAGTAGACCTAAGCAGTGAATAATGCTGTTCGTGAAACAGAGCGAGATGTTTTTTTTTTATTTCATTGGTATTTACATACAAATGAAAATTTTAAATATTTAAAGGCTGAAGCGAGTAAAATCAGTTTATAGTTCGCAGTTTATATTTGTCGGTGAAATTAGTTATTTTTTGTGTTACCTGGTATGAAATTTATTTTAATTTAGTGATTTAAAGTTTAGATAAACTACATTTAGTAACGTGGTAATTTAGTAAAATTATTAAAATCTGTTATAGTTCATTTTGTAATAAAGGATGCATTAGCCAATTGACGTCGTTAGGGGAATAGATATGTCGTGTCTTAGAACTTAGAATATAAAAGCTGTTAAGTGTAGAATATATTTTTTACGTCAGTATTTATATTATGTTTGTGTGTTGATAAATATGTATGTATATGACGCGAGAAAACGAAATCAAAATTGTACAAATATTTACTAAAATGTGTTACTTCCCTATTTGTATAATTTTTTCGCTGCTTATCGCTATTATTTTATTTTTTGCTTTGTTTTATTATTCTTTTTTAGGGTTCCGTACCTAAAGGGTAAAAATGTAATCTATTGTTTTCGCTACAATGTCTTTCCGTCTGTCAGCGCCTTTTATCTCTGGAACTGTAATAGGTAGACTCTTCAAATTTTCACAGGTGGTGTATTACTACGGCATCTATAACAAATAGCAAAAATTAAAAGGTTTTTCGACAGTGCGTGATTTGCATGTATATGGCCATTAATATGGCCTTTATAACAAATACTAAAATTAAAGGGTACTCTGAGTACCAGTGTCGTGATTTGCACGTATATAGCCTTATTGTTTGAACCGTAATAGGTAGGGTCTTGAATATTGTACAGAAGATTTGTACGGCTGCTATGATAATTACTAAAAAATAAAGGGTGTACCGAAAGTGACATGTTTTTCACGTAAATTGCC